>JAVHNO010000202.1:0-40684 GCA_031439595.1 Pterocarpus santalinus | reverse complement strand
ATGCCATTGAATGGAATCAAGTCTCAATTCAAAAGGAATTGGTTTCTAATTCTCTTGTTCCTTTTGCCATTGATTGAAGAAGCAAGATTAATCCTTAAAGGAATTGGTCTTTCTTTCTTCATGTTCTTTTGGCATTGAATGGAATCAAGTCTCAATTCAAAGGAATTGGTTTCTAATTCTCTTTTAAGTTCCTTTTGCCATTGATTGGAAGCAAGATTTAATCCTTAAGGAATTGGTTCTCTTTCTTCTTCATGTTCTTTTGGCATTGAATGGAATCAAGTCTCATTCAAAGGAATTGGTTTCTAATTCTCTTTTAAGTTCCTTTTGCCATTGATTGGAAGCAAGACTTAATCCTTAAGGAATTGGTTTCTCTTTCTTCTTCATGTTCTTTTGGCATTGAATGGAATCAAGTCTCAATTCCAAAGGAATTGGTTTCTAATTCTCTTTAAGTTCCTTTTGCCATTGATTGGAAGCAAGATTTAATCCTTAAGGAATTGGATTGTCTTTCTTCTTCATGTTTCTTTTGGGATTGAATGGGATCAAGTCTCAATCCAAAGGAATTGGTTTCTAATTCTCTTTAAGTTCCTTTTGCCATTGATTGGAAGCAAGACTTAATCCTAAGGAATTGGTTTCTCTTTCTTCTTCATGTTCTTTTGGCATTGAATGGAATCAAGTCTCAATTCAAAGGAATTGGTTTCTAATTCTCTTTAAGTTCCTTTTGCCATTGATTGGTAGCAAGACTTAATCCTTAAGGAATTGGTTTCTCTTTCTTCTTCCTGTTCTTTTCGGGGTTGAATGGAATCAAGTCTCAATTCAAAAGGAATTGGTTTCTAATTCTCTTTAAGTTCTTTTTGCCATTGATTGGAAGCAAGACTTAATCCTTAAGGAATTGGTTTCTCTTTCTTCTTCATGTTCTTTTGGCATTGAATGGAATCAAGTCTCAATCCAAAGGAATTGGTTTCTAATTCTCAGTTCCTTTTGCCATTGATTGGAAGCAAGATTTAATCCTAAGGAATTGGTTTCTCTTTCTTCTTCATGTTCTTTTGGCATTGAATGGAATCAAGTCTCAATTCAAAAGGAATTGGTTTCTAATTCTCTTTTACGTTCCTTTTGCCATTGATTGGAAGCAAGACTAAATCCTTAAGGAATTGGTTTCTCTTTCTTCTTCATGTTCTTTTTGCCATTGAATGGAATCAAGTCTCAATTCAAAAGGAATTGGATTCTAATTCTCTTTTACGTTCCTTCAGCCATTGATTGGAAGCAAGACTTAATTCCTAAAGAATTGGTTTCTCTTTCTTCTTCATGTTCTTTTTGGCATTGAATGGAATCAAGTCTCAATTCAAGAGGAATTGGTTGCTAATTCTCTTGTAAGTTCCTTTTGCCATTGATTGCAAGCAAGACTTAATCCTAAAGGAATTGGTTTGTCTTTCTTCTTCATGTTCTTTTTGGCATTAAATGGAATGAAGTCTCAATTCAAAAGGAATTGGTTTCTAATTCTCTTTTACGTTCCTTTAGCCATTGATTGGAAGCAAGACTTAACCCTTAAGGAATTGGTTTCTCTTTCTTCTTCATGTTCTTTTTGCCATTGAATGGAATCAAGTCTCAATCCAAAGGAATTGGCTTCTAATTCTCATTTAAGTTTCTTTTGCCTTTGATTGGAAGCAAGACTTAATCCTTAAGGAATTGGTTTCTTTTTATTCTTCATGTTCTTTTTCGCATTGAATGGAATCAAGTCTCAATCCAAAAGGAATTGGTTTCAAATTATCTCATAAGTTCCTTTTGCCATTGATTGGAAGCAAGATTTAATCCTTAAGGAATTGGTTTCTCTTTCTTCTTCATGTTCTTTTTGGCATTGAATGTAATCAAGTCTCAATTCCAAAGGAATTGGTTTCTAATTCTCTTTTACGTTCCTTTTGCCATTGATTGGAAGCAAGACTTAATCCTTAAGGAATTGGTTTCTCTTTCTTCTTCATGTTCATTTTGGCATTGAATGGAATCAAGTCTCAATCCAAAGGAATTGGTTTCTAATTCTCTTTTACGTTCCTTTTGCCATTGATTGGAAGCAAGACTTAATCCTTAAGGAATTGCTTTCTCTTTCTTCTTCATGTTCTTTTTGGCATTGAATGGAATCAAATCTCAATACAAAAGGAATTGGTTTCTAATTCTCTTGGAAGTTCCTTTTGCCGTTGATTGGAAGCAACATTTAATCCTGAAGGAATTGGTTTCTATTTCTTCTTCATGTTCTTCTTCTTCATGTTCTTTTTGGCATTGAATGGAATCAAGTCTCAATTCCAAAGGAATTGGTTTCTAATTCTCTTTTACGTTCCTTTTGCCGTTGATTGGAAGCAACATTTAATCCTGAAGGAATTGGTTTCTATTTCTTCTTCATGTTCTTGTTGGCATTGAATGGAATCAAGTCTCAATTCCAAAGGAATTGGTTTCTAATTCTCTTTTACGTTCCTTTTGCCATTGATTGGAAGCAAGACTTAATCCTTAAGGAATTGCTTTCTCTTTCTTCTTCATGTTCTTTTTGGCATTGAATGGAATCAAATCTCAATTCCAAAGGAATTGGTTTCTAATTCTCTTTTACGTTCCTTTTGCCATTGATTGGAAGCAAGATTTAATCCTAAAGGAATTGGTTTCTCTTTCTTCTTCATGTTCTTTTTGGCATTGAATGGAATCAAGTCTCAATTCCAAAGGAATTGGTTTCTAATTCTCTTTTACGTTCCTTTTGCCATTGATTGGAGGCAAGATTTAATCCTCAAGGAATTGGTTTCTCTTTCTTCTTCATGTTCTTTTTGGCATTGAATGGAATCAAATCTCAATTCCAAAGGAATTGGTTTCTAATTATAACTACGTTCCTTTTGCCATTGATTGGAAGCCAAGACTTAATCCTATGCGAATCAGTTTCTCTTTCTTCTTCATATTCTTTTGAAAATTCAAAGATGAATCAAGTCTCAATTCCAAAGGAATTGGTTTCTAATTCTCTTTTACGTTCCTTTTGCCATTGATTGGAAGCAAGACTTCATCCTTAAGGAATTGGTTTCTCTTTCTTCTTCATGTTCTTTTTGGCATTGAATGAAATCAAGTCTCAATTCCAAAGGAATTGGTTTCTAATTCTCTTTTACGTTACTTTTGCCATTGATTGGAAGCAAGATTTAATCACTCCGAGGAATTGGTATCTCTTTGTTCTTCATGTTCTTTTACGCATTGAATGGAATCATGTCTCAATTCAAAGGAATTGGTTTCTAGTTCTCTTTTCGTTCCTTTTGCCATTGATTGGAAGCAAGATTTAATCCTAAAGGGGTTGGTTTCTCTTTCTTAGCTGCATGTTTAACTTTGGCATTGAATGGAATCAAGTCTCAATTCCAAAGGAATTGGTTTCTAATTCTCTTTTACGTTCCTTTTGCCATTGATTGGAAGGAAGACTTAATCCTTAAGGAATTGGTTTCTCCTTCTTCATCATGTTCTTTTTGGCATTGAATGGAATCAAATCTGTCCTGAGGAATTGGTTTACAATTCTCTTTGAGTTCGCTTTTCTTGTAGTTGATTAGAAGTGACATTATCCTGGAAAAAGGAATTGGTTTCTATTTCTTCCTTCTGTGTTCTTTTTGGCATTGAATGCAAAGTCAAGTCTCAATTCCAAAGGAATTGGTTTTCTAATTCTCTTTTACGTTCCTTTTGCCCGTTGATGATTGGAAGCAAGACTTAATCCTTAAGGAATTGGTTTCTCTTTCTTATTTCATGTTCATATTGGCATTGAATGAAATCAGGTCACCGATTCCAAAGGAATTGGTTTCTAATTCTCTTTTACGTTCCTTTTGCCGTTGATTGGAAGCAACATTTAATCCTGAAGGAATTGGTTTCTATTTCTTCTTCATGTTCTTGTTGGCATTGAATGGAATCAAGTCTCAATTCCAAAGGAATTGGTTTCTAATTCTCTTTTACGTTCCTTTTGCCATTGATTGGAAGGAAGACTTAATCCTTAAGGAATTGGTTTCTCCTTCTTCATCATGTTCTTTTTGGCATTGAATGGAATCAAATCTCAATACAAAAGGAATTGGTTTCTAATTCTCTTGGAAGTTCCTTTTGCCGTTGATTGGAAGCAACATTTAATCCTGAAGGAATTGGTTTCTATTTCTTCTTCATGTTCTTGTTGGCATTGAATGGAATCAAGTCTCAATTCCAAAGGAATTGGTTTCTAATTCTCTTTTACGTTCCTTTTGCCATTGATTGGAAGCAAGACTTAATCCTTAAGGAATTGGTTTCTCTTTCTTCTTCATGTTCATTTTGGCATTGAATGGAATCAAGTCTCAATTCCAAAGGAATTGGTTTCTAATTCTCTTTTACGTTCCTTTTGCCATTGATTGGAAGCAATTTTTAATCCTCAAGGAATTGGTTTCTCTTTCTTCTTCATGTTCTTTTTGGCATTGAATGGAATCAAATCTCAATTCCAAAGGAATTGGTTTCTAATTCTCTTTTACGTTCCTTTTGCCATTGATTGGAAGCAAGATTTAATCCTCAAGGAATTGGTTTCTCTTTCTTCTTCATGTTCTTTTTGGCATTGAATGGAATCAAGTCTCAATTCCAAAGGAATTGGTTTCTAATTCTCTTGTAAGTTCACGTTCTTTTGCCCATTGATTGCAAGCAAGACTTAATCCTTAAGGAATTGGTTTCTCTTTCTTCTTCATGTTCTTTTTGGCATTGAATGGAATCAAGTCTCAATTCCAAAGGAATTAGTTTCTAATTCTCTTTTACGTTCCTTTTGCCATTGATTGGAAGCAAGACTTAATCCTTAAGGAATTGGTTTCTCTTTCTTCTTCATGTTCTTTTTGGCATTGAATGGAATCAAGTCTCAATTCCAAAGGAATTGGTTTCTAATTCTCTTTTACGTTCCTTTTGCCATTGATTGGAAGCAAGACTTCATCCTTAAGGAATTGGTTTCTCTTTCTTCTTCATGTTCATTTTGGCATTGAATGGAATCAAGTCTCAGATCCAAAGGAATCTGGTTTCTAATTCTCTTTTCTACGTTCCTTTTGCCATTGATTGGAAGCAGGAATTTAATCCTTAAGGAATTGGTTTACTCTTTCTTCTTCATGTTCTTTTGGCATTGAATGGAATCAAGTCTCTCAATTCAAAAGGGAATTGGTTTCTAATTCTCTTTCGTTCCTTTTGCCATTGATTGGAAGCAACATTTAATCACTTAAGGAATTGGTTTCTCTTTCTTCTTACATGTTCTTGTTGGCATTAGGAATGGAATCAAGTCTCGAATTCCAAAGGAATTGGTTTCCTAAATTCTCTTGTACGTTCCTTTTGCCATTGATTGGAAGCAAGACTTAATCCTTAAGGAATTAGATCTTTCTCTTTCTTCTTCATGTTCTTTTTGGCATTGAATGGAATCAAGTCTCAATTCCAAAGGAATTGGTTTCTAATTCTCTTTTGCGTTCCTTTTGCAATTGATTGGAAGCAAGACTTAATCCTTAAGGACTTCGATTCTCTTTCTTCTTCATGTTAACTTTTTGGCGTTGAATGGAATCAGAGTCTCATTCCAATTGAAGGAATTGGTTTACAGCTCTCTTTCGTTCACTTTTTGCCATTGATTGGAAAGCCAGATTTAATCCTAAAGGAAGTGGTTTCTCTTTCTTCTTACATATTCTTTTGGCATTGAATGGAATCAAGTCTCGAATTCCAAAGGAATTGGTTTCTAATTCTCTTCGTTCCTTTGCCGATTGATTGCAAGCAAGACTTGTAATCGCCCAAGGAATTGGTTTCTCTTTCTTGCTTCATGTTCTTTTTGGCATTGAATGGAATCGAAGTCACCGATTCGAAAGGAATTGGTTTCTAATTCTCTTGTAAGTTCACTTTTGCCAAATTGATTGGAAGCAAGCGCTGTAATCCTTAAGGAATTGGTTTCGTTCTTCTGCATGTTCTTTTTGGCATTGAATGGAATCAAGTCTCAATCTCCAAAGGAATTGGTTTCTACAATTCTCTTTGCGTTGTTTGGCACGCCATTGATTGGAAGCAAGATATTAATCGCCAAAGGAATTGGTTTCTCTTTCTTCTTCATCTGTTCTTTTTGGCATTGAATGGAATCAAGTCTCCAAATTCAAAGGAATTGGTTTCTATTAATTCTCTTTTCGTTCCTTTTGCCATTGATTGGAAGCAAGATTTAATCGCTTACCGAATTGGTGCTCTCTTCTTCTTCATGTTCTTTTTGGCATTGAATCCAGGAATCAGAGTCTCAATTCAAAAGGAATTGGTTTCTAATTCTGCTTTCGTTCCTTTTGCACTAATTGATTGGAAGCAAGGGAAACTATAATCTTTAAGGAATTGGTTTACTGCTTTCTTACTTCGTATTTCTTTTTGGCATTGAGATGGAGATCAAGAATCTGAATTCAAAGAAGGAATTGGTTTCTAATTCTCTTTCGCGTTAAATTTTGCCATTGATTGGAAGCAAGACTTAATCCTTAAGGAATTGGTTTCTCTTTCTTAACTTCATGTTCTTTTTGGCATTGAATGGAATCAAATCTCAATTGGAAAGAAATTGGTTTCTAATTCTCTTTACGTTCCTTTTGCCATTGATTGGAAGCGAAGCACTTAATCCTAAAGGAATTGGTTTCTCTTTCTTCTTCTTCATGTTCTTTTTATGTTGAATGGAATCAATGCAAATTACGAAAGGAATTGGTTTCTGAATTCTCTTTTAAGTTCGCTTTTGCCATTTGATTGCCTCGAAGCGAGGCGCTTAATCCTCAAGGAATTGGTTTCTCTTTCTTAACTTCATGTTCTTTTTTTGGCATTGAATGGAATCAAGTCTCAATTCCAAAGGAGGTGGTTCCTAATTCTCTTTTTACGTTCCCTTTTGCCATTGATTTATGAAAGCAAGACTTAATCCTTAAGGAATTGGTTTCTACTTTCTTCTTCAATGTTCTTTTTGGCATTGAATGGAATCAAGTCTCAAATTCGAAAGGAATTGGTTTCTAATTCTCTTTCGTTCACTTTTGCCAATTTGATTAGGTAAGCAAAGATTTATGGCATCTTAGGAATTGTAGTTTCTCTTCTTCTTCATGTTCTTGTTTTAGCACATTGAATGGAATCGGTCTGGTTCAAGGAATTGGTTTCTAATTCTCTTTTACGTTAAACTTTTGCCATTGACTTGGAAGCAAGACTTAATCCTTAGGAATTGGTTTATAACTCTTTCTTCTTCATATTCTTTTGGCATTGAATGGAATCGAAGTCTCAGATCCAAAGGTGGTTCCTAATATCTCTTTTCGTTCCTTTTGCCATTGATTGGAGGCTTAAGATTTAATCCTCGAGGAATTGGTTTCTCTTTCTTCTTCATGTTCTTTTGGCATTGAATGGAATCAAGTCAAATTCAGAAAGAATTGGTTTCTAATTCTCTTTTCGTTCCTTTTGCCATTGATTGGAAGCTAAGACTTAATCCTTAGAGGAATTGGTTTCTCTTTTCTTCTTCGTATCATTACTTTTGGCATTGAATGGAATCAAGTCTCAATTCACGAAGGAATTGGTTTCTTAATTCTCTTTTTCACGTTCCTTTTGCCATTGATTAGCAAGCAAGACTTAATCCTCAAAGAATTGGTTTCTCTTTCTTCTTCATGTTCTTTTGGCATTGAATGGACTGATCAAATCTCAATCTCAAGAGAATTGGTTTCTAATTCTCTCTTTCACGTTCAGCACTAACATTGATTGGAAGCAAGATTTTATCCTTTAAGGAATTGGTTTCTCTTTCTTCTTCATGTTCTTTTTGGCCTTGAATGGAATCTAGTCTCAATTCATCACGAATTGGTTGCTAATTCTCTTATTTGTTCCTTTTGCCATGTAGTGATTGGAAGCAAGACTTAATCCTTAAGGAATTGGTTTCTCTTTCTTCTTCATGTTCTTTTTGGCCCGTTGAATGGAATCAAGTGCGATTCAAGAGGAATTGGTTTCTACAATTCTAACTTTCACGTTCCTTTTGCCATTGATTAGAAGCAGGCATAATCCTTACAGGGAATTGGTTCCATTCTTTGCATGTTCTTTTTGGCATTGAATGGAATCAAAGTACCAAATTAGGAATTGAACCTAATTCTTTCATTCCTTTTGCCATTGATTCAGGCTTGAGCGCAATCCTTAAAGGTGGTTTCTCTTTGCCTTCTTCATGTTCTTTTTGGCATTGAATGGAATCAGAGTCTACAATTCAAGAGTGAGAATTGGACTTTTCTAATTCTCTTTTACTAGATTACACTTGCCATTGATTGAAAGTAAGATTTAATCCTTAAGGAATTGGTTTCTCTTTCTTCTTCATGTTCTTTTGGCATTGAATGGAATCAAAGTCTCAATTCAAAAGGAATTGGTTTCTAATCTCTCTTTACGTTCCTTTTGCCAATTTGATTGGAAACAAGGAAACTTGAAATCATCAAGGAATTGGTTTCTCTTTCAACTATCTTCATGTTCTTTTTGCCGATTGAATGGAATCATGTCTGAATTCCAAAGGAATTGGTTTCGAATTCCCTTTTACGTTGTTTGTCCCATTGATTGGAAGCAAGATTTAATCCTCAAGGAAATGGCTTTCTCTTTCTTCTTCATGTTCTTTTTTGGCATTGAATGGAATCAAGTCTCAATTCAAAGAAATTGGTTTCTAATTCTGCTTTTACGATTCCTTTTGCCATTGATTGGAAGCTAAAGATTTAATCCTTAAGAAATGCTTGGTTTCTAACTTTCTTCTTCCATGTTCTTTTTGGCATTGGAGATGGAATCAAGTCTCAATTCAAAGGAATTGGTTTCTAATTCTCTTGTACGTTCCTTTTGCCATTGATTGGAAGCAGAGATTTAATCCTCAAGGGGGTGGTTTCTCTTTCTTCTTCCACCGTGTTCTTTTTGGCATTGAATGGAATCAAGTCTCAATTCCAAAGGAATTGGTTTCTAATTCTCTTTTTACGTTCCTTTTGCCATTGATTGGAAGCTAGACTTAGTCAGCCAAAGGAAGTGGATTCTGCTTCTTCTTCATGTTCTTTTTGGCATTGAATGGAATCAGTCTACAATTACAAAGGAATTGGTTTCTAATTCTCTTTACGTTCCTTTTGCCCATTGATTAGAATAGACTATAATCGCCAAGGATTTGGTTTACTGCTTCTTCATGTTCTTTTTGGCATTGAATGGAATCGAGTCTCAATTCGAAAGGAAGGTGGTTTCTAATTCTCTTTCCGTTCGCTTTTGCCATTTGATGTGGAAACAAGACTTAATCGCTTAAGGAATTGGTTTCTCTTTCTTCTTCATGTTCTTTTGCGGCATTGAATGGAATCAAGTCTCAATTCAAGAGGAATTGGTTTCTAATTCTCTTTGTACGTGTTCAGCTTTTGCCTTAATTGATTAGAAGCAAGACATAACTCTCTGAGGAATTGGTTTACTCTTTCTTCTTACGTGTTCATTAACTTTGGCATTGAATGGAATCAAGTCTCAATTCGAAGGAATTGGTTTCTAATCTCTTTACGTTCGCTTTTGCCATTTGATTGGAAGCAAGACTTAATCCTAAAAGGGGTGGTTTGTCTTTCTTGCTTCATGTTCTTTTTGGCATTGAATGGAATCAAGTCTCAATTGAAAGGAGATTGGTTTCTAATTCTCTTTTACGTTCGCTTTTTGCCATGGGTGATTGGAAGTACGTCTTAATCCTCAAGGAATTGGTTTCTCATTGTCCTTTACGTTCTTTTGGCATTGAATGGAATCAAATCTCAATTCCAAAGGAATTGGTTTCTAATTCTCTTTTCACTGTTCACTTTTGCCATTGATTGGAAGCAAAGGGCTTAATCGGCTAAAGGAATTGGTTTCTCTTTTCTTAACCTTCATGTTCTTTTGGCCATTGAATGGAATCAAGTCTCAATTCCAAAGCAATTGGTTTCTAATTCTCTTTACGTTCCTTTTGCCATTGATTGGAGAAGCAAGATTTAATCCTTAAAGGAATTTGTTTCTCTTTCTTCTTCATGTTCTTTTTGGCATTGAATGGAATCAGAGTCTCAATTCCAAAAGGAATTGGTTTCTAATATCTCTACGATTCGGCTGGTGAGTTAGGCGAGCATCCTGGCAAGAATTGGTTCTCTTTTCTTTTCTTCATATTTATCTTTTTTGGCATTAGATGGAATCAAGTCACCGATTCAAGGTGGTTTTCCAATTAACTGCGTTCCTTTTGCCATTGAGTTGGAAGCCAGATTTAATCCTAAAGGAATTGGTTTCTCTTTTCTTCTTCATGTTCTTTTTGGCATTGAATGGAATCAAGTTCTCCGATTCAAAGGAATTGGTTTCTAATTCTCTTTTCGTTCCTTTTGCCATTGATTCCGGAAGCAAGATTTAATCCTCAAGGAATTGGTTTCTCTTCCTTCTTAACCCCGTGTTAACTTTTGGCGTTGAATGGAATCAAATGTCTGAATTCCAAAGGAATTGGTTTCTAATTCTCTTTGCGTTTATTTTGCCATTGATTGGAAGCAAGACTTAATCAACCTTAAGGAATTGGTTCTCTCTTTCTTCTTCATGTTCTTTTCCTGGCATTGAATGGAATCAAGTCTCAATTCCCAAAGGAATTGGTTTCTAATTCTCTTTCACGTTCGCTTTTGCCATTGATTGGAAGCAAGGCTTAATCGCTTAAAGGAATTGGTTTCTCTTTCTTCTTCATGTTCTTTTTTGGCATTGAATGGAATCAAGTCTCAATTCAAAGGAGATTGGTTTCTAATTCTCTTTTCACAGTTCCTTTTGCCATTGATTGGAAGCAAGACTTAATCACTTAAGGAATTGGTTTCTCTTTCTTCTTCATGTTCTTTTTGGCATTGAATGGAATCAAGTCTCGATTCAAAGGAATTGGTTTACAATTCTCTTTTACGTTATTTTTGCCGTTGATTGGAAGCCAAGATTTAATCCTAAAGGAATTGGTTACTCTTTCTTCTTCATGTTCTTTTGGCATTGAATGGAATCAAGTCTCTCAATTCAAGAGGAATTGGTTTCTAATAGTCTCTTTCACGTTAAACACTTTTATCATTGATTGGAAGCGAAGATTTAATCCTTAAGGAATTGGATATATGCTTTCTTCTTCATGTTCTTTATTGCATTGAATGGAATCAAGTCACCGATTCAAGGGAATTGGTGCTAATTCTCTTTTCGTTCCTTTTGCCCTCATTGATTGGAAGCAAGACTTAATCCTTAAGGAATTGGTTTCTCTTTCTTCTTCATGTTCCTTTTGGCATTGAATGGAATCTAGTCTCAAATTCCAAGAGGAATTGGTTTCTAATTCTCTTTTCACGTTCCATTTTGCCATTGATTGGAAGCAAAGATTTAATCCTAACGAGGAATTGGTTTCTCTTTGCTTCTTCATGTTCTTTTTTGGCATTGAATGGAATCAAGTCTCAATTCAAAGAAATTGGTTTCTAATTCTCTTTTCACGTTCCTTTGCCATTGATTGGAAGCAAGACTTAATCCTTAAGGAATTGGTTTGTAACACTTTCTTCTTTCCATTATTCTTTTTGGCATTGAATGGAATCAAGTCTCAATTCAAAAAGGAATTGGTTTCTAATAATTCTCTTTACGTTCGCACTTTTGCCATTGATTGGAAGCAAGATTTAATCCTTAAGGAATTGGTTTCTATTTCTTCGTCATGTTAACTTTTGGCATTGAATGGAATCAAGTCTCCGATTCCAAAGGAATTGGTTTCTAATCTCTTTTCACGTTCCTTTTTGCCATTGATTGGAAGCAAGACTTCATCCTTAAGGTGGTTTCTCTGCTTCTTCTTACATGTTCTTTTGGCATTGAATAGAATCAAGTCTCAATTCAAAGGAATTGGTTTCTAATTCTTTTACGTTCCTTTTCCCATTGATTGGAAGCAAGATTTACTCCTTAAGGAATTGGTTTCTCTTTCTTCTTAATGTTCTTTTTGGCATTGAATGGAATCAAGTCTCAATTCAAAAGGAATTAGTTCTTAATTCTCTTTTACGTTCCTTTTGCCATTGATTGGAAGCAAGACTTAATCAGCAAAGGAATTTGGTTTCTCTTTCTTCTTCATGTTCATTTTGCCATTGAATGGAATCAAGTCTCAATTCCAAAGGAATTGGTTTCTAATTCTCTTTTACTTTCCTTTTGCCATTGATTGGAAGCAACACTTAATCGTAAAGGAATTAGTTCCTCTTTCTTCTTCATGTTCTGTTTGGCATTGAATGGAATCAAAATCTCAATTCAAAAGAAAGAATTGGTTTCTAATTCTCTTTCACGTTCCTTTTAGTTGATTAGGAAGCATTTAATCACTTTCGGCAGAGGAATTGGTTTCACATTTCATTAGCTTCATGTTCTTTTTGGCATTGAATGGAATCAATTACCGTCCCAATTCAAAGGTGGTTTCTAATTCTCTTTACGTCATTCCTTTTGCCAATTGATTGGAAGCAAGACTTAATCCTTAAGGATTTGGTTTCTCTTTATCTTCTTCATGTTCTTTTTGCCCATTGAATGGAATCAAGTCTCAATTCCAAAGGAATTGGTTTCTAATTCTCTTTTACGTTCCTTTTGCCATTGATTGGAAGCAAGACTTAATCCTTAAGGAATTGGTTTCTCTTTATTCTTTAAGTTCTTTTGGCCATTGATTGGAAGCAAGTCTCAATTCTGAAAGGAATTGGTTTCCTCAATTCTCGTTTACGTTCCTTTTGCCATTGATTGGAGCAAGACTTAATCCTTAAGGAATTGGTTTCTCTTTCTTCTTCATGTTCTTTTTGGCATTGAATGGAATCAAGTCTCAATTCCAAAGGAATTGGTTTCTAATTCTCTTTTACTACGTTCGGCTTTTGCCATTGATTGGAAGCAAGACTTAATCCTTAAGGAATTGGTGGTTCTGCTTTCTTCTTCATGCTTCTTTTTGGCATTGAATGGAATCAAGTCTCAATTCAAAAGAGAGTTGGTTTCTAATTCTCTTTCACGTTCATTTTGCCATTGATTGGAAGCAAGATTTAATCGCTCAAAAAGGAATTGGTTTCTCTTTCTTCTTCATGTTCTTTTTTGGCATTGAATGGAATCCGTCTCAATTCAAGAGGAATTGGTTTCTAATTACAGCTCTTTTCGTTCGCTTTTGCCATTGATTGGAAGCAAGACTTAATCCTTAACGGAATTGGTTTCTCTTTCTTCTTCATGTTAACATTTTTGGCATTGAATGGAATCAAGTCTCAAATTCAAAGAAGGTGGTTTCTAATTCTCTTTTCACGTTCCTTTTGCCATTGATTGGAAGCAAGACTTAATCCTTAAGGAATTGGTTTCTCTTTCTTATCTTCATGTTCTTTTTGGCCCATTGAATGGAATCAAATCTCACCGATTCAAGAAGGAATTGGTTTCTAGTCTCTTGGAAGTTCCTTTTTGCCATTGATTGGAAGCAAGACTTACAATCCTCACGAAGGTGGTTTCTCTTTTCTTCTTCATGTTCTTTTTGGCATTGAATGGGAATCAAGTCTCAAATTCCAAAGGGTGGTTTCCTAATTCTCTTTACGTTCCTTTTGCCATTGATTGGAAGCTTAAGACATTTAATCCTTAAGGGTGGTTTCTCTTTCTTCTTCATGTTCTTTTTGGCATTGAATGGAATCAAGTCTCAATTCCAAGGAATTGGTTTCTAATTCTCTTGTACGTTCATTTTGCCACTGCGGGTGATTGGAAGCAAGACATAATCCTTACAAAGGAATTGGTTTTGTCTAACTTTCTTGCTTCATGTTCTTTTACGGCATTGAATGGAATCAGAGTCTCAATTAAGAAAGGAATTGGTTTCTAATTCTCTTTTCACGTTAAACTTTTGCCATTGATTGGACGCCAGATTTAATCGCTTAAGGAATTGGTTTGTCTTTCTTACGCAGTGTTAACCTTTGGCATTGAATGGAATCAAGTCTCAATTCAAAGGAATTGGTTTCTAATTCTCTTTGCGTTCCTTTTGCCATTGATTGGAAGTAAGACTTAATCCTTAAGAGTGGTTTCTCCATTCCAACTCATCATGTTCTTTTTGGCATTGGATAGGTCGATTCTCGTCCGAGGTGGTTTCTAATTCTCTTTATGCGTTCGCTGCCAAGCGATTGGAAGCGGGCTTATCCTTGGGAATTGGTTTCTCTTTCTTCTTCATATTCTTTTTGGCATTAGAGATAAGGAATCAAGTCTCAATTTCTAAGGAATTGGTGACTAATTCTCTAATACGTTCCTTTTCCCATTGATTGGTAGGAAGACTTAATCCTTCGAATTAGTTTCTCTTTCTTAACTTCATGTTGCCTTTTGGCATTGAATGGAATCAAGTCTCAATTCCCAAAGGAATTGGTTTCCTGAGTCTCTTTTCGTTCCTTTTGCCATTGATTGGAAGCAAGATTTAATCCTAAAGGAAGGTGGTTTCTCTTTTCTTCTTTCATGTTGTTTTTGGCATTGAACGGAATCAAGTCTCAATTCCAAAGGAAGGGTGGTTTCTAATTCTCTTTACGTTCCTTTTGCCATTGATTGGAAGCAAGACTTAATCGGCAAGGAATTGGTTCTCTTTCTTTAACTTCATGTTAACTTTTGGCATTGAATGGAATCAAGTCACCGATTCCAAAGGAGGTGGTTTCTACATTCTCTTTTACGTTCCTTTTGCCATTGATTGCAAGCAAGACTTAATCACTTAAGGGTGGTTTCTCTTCTTCTTCATGTTCTTTTGGCATTGAATGGAGATCAAAGTCTGAATTCAAAAGGAATTGGTTTCTAATTCTCTTTCGTTCCTTTTGCCATTGATTGCGAAGCAAGACTTAAATCCTTAAAGGAATTGGTTTCTCTTTCTTCTTCATGTTCTTTTTTGGCATTGAATGGAATCAGAAGTCTCGATTCCAAAAAGGAATTGGTTTCTAATAGAATCTCTAACACTCACGTTCACTTCTTGCCATTGATTGGAAGCGGAATTTAATCACAAAGGAATTGGTTTCTCTTTCTTCTTCGTATGTTCTTTTTGGCATTGAATGGAATCAAGTCTCAATTCAAAGAGAATTGGTTTCTACAATTCTCTTTACGTTCACTTTTGCCATTGATTGAGCGAGGCAAATCGGCAAGAATTGGTTTATAGCACCTTCTTCATATTCTTTTATTGAATGGAATGAGAGTCTCGATTCCAAAGGTGGTTCACCAGTCTACTGCGTTAAACATGGTGGATTGGAGCGATTTTAATCGCTTAAGGAATTGGTTTCTCTTTCTTCTTCATGTTCTTTTGGCATTGAATGGAATCAATCTGGTGAAAGTGGATCTAAATTACTGTTAGCGACAGTTGCGATGTGAGACTTAATGTAGAATGTTCCTCACTCTCTGCTGTGTTTCTTTTTGGCATTGAATGGAATCAAGTCTCAAATTCCAAAGGAAATTGGTTTCTAATTCTGGCACTACGTTCATTTTGCCATTGATTGGAAGCAAGACTTAATCCTTAAAGGAATTGGTTTCTCTTTCTTTAACTTCATGTTCTTGTTGGCATTGAATGGAATCAAGTCACCGATTCCAAAGGAGGTGGTTTCTAATTCTCTTTCACGTTCCTTTTGCCATTGATTGGAGGCAGACTTAATCCTTAAAGGGTGGTTTTCTCTTTAACTTCTTCATGTTCTTTTTGGCATTTGAATGGAATCAAGTCTCAATTCCAAGGAATTGGTTTCTAATTCTCTTTACGTTCCTTTTGCCATTGATTGGAAGCAAGACTTAATCCACAAGGAATTGGTTGTCTTTCATTCTTAGCATGTTCTTTTGGCATTGAATGGAAATCAGAGTCTCAAATTCAAAAGGAATTGGTTTCTAATTCTAACTTTTTACGTTCACTTTTCGCCATTGATTGGAAGCAAGACTTAATCCTTAAGGAAGTGGTTTCTCTTTCTTCTTCCATGTTCTTTTGGCATTGAATGGAATCAAGTCTCAATTCAAAAAGGAATTGGTTTCTAATTCTCTTTTACGTTCCTTTTTGCCATTGATTGGAAGCAAGACTTCAATCGCTTAAGGAATCTGGTTTCTCTGTTCTTCTTCATGTTCCTTTTTGGCATTAGAATGGAATCAAGTCTCAATTCCAAAGGAATTGGTTTCTAATTCTCTTTTTACGTTAAACTTTTGCCTGCATATGATTGGAAGCAAGATTTAATCCTAAAGGAATTGGTTTACTCTTTCTTCCTTCATGTTCTTTTTGGCATTGAGATGGAATCGTTTAGTCGTCAATTCAAAGGAATTGGTTCCTAATTCTCTTTTCACGTTAAACTTTTTGCCATTGATTGGAAGGCCAAGATTTAATCCTTAAGAAATTGGTTTCTCTTTCTTCTTCATGTTCTTTTTTGGCATTAGAATGGAATCGAAGTCTCAATTCCAAAGGATGATTGGTTTAGCTAGTCTCTTTTCACGTTCGCTTTTGCCATTGATTGAAAGCAAGTCTTATTCCTTAAGGAATTGGTTTCTCTTTGACCTTCAAGTTCTTTTTGGCATTGAATGGAATCAAGTCTCAATTCCAAAGGAATTGGTTTCTAATTCTCTTTTACGTTCCTTTTGCCATTGAGTTGGTTAAGCAAGTCTTAATCCTTAAGGAATTGGCTTCTCTTTCTTTGTCATGTTATTTTTGGCATTGAATGGAATCAAGTCGCAATTCCAAAGGAATTGGTTTTCTAATTCTCTTTTCACGTTCCTTTTGCCATAGTGATTGGAAGCAAAGACTTAATCACTTAAGGAATTGGTTTCTCTTTTCTTAACTTCATGTATTCTTTTTTGGCATTGAATGGAATCGAAGTCTCAATTCAAAGGAAGTTGGTTTCTGCGATTCTGCTACGTTCCTTTTGCCATTGATTGGAAGCAAGATTTAATCACTTAAGGAATTGGTTTCTCTTTCTTCTTCATGTTCTTTTTGGCATTGAATGGAATCAAGTCTCAATTCCAAAGGAATTGGTTTCTAATTCTCTTTTACGTTCCTTTTGCCATTGATTGGAAGCAAGTCATAATGATTAAGGAATTGGTTTCTCTTTCTCCTTCATGTTCTTTTTGGCATTGAGTGGAATCAGTCTCAATTCAAAGGAATTGGTTTCTAATTCTCTTCACGTTCCTTTTGCCATTGATTGGAAGCAAGACTTAATCCTTAAGGAATTGGTTTCTCTTTCTTCTTCATGTTCTTTTGGCATTGAATGGAATCAAGTCTCAATTCAAAGGAATTGGTTTCTAATTCTCTTTTCGTTCCTTTATGCCATTGATTGGAAGCAAGATTTAATCCTTAAGGAATTGGTTTCTCTTTCTTCTTCATGTTCTTTTGGCATTGAATGGAATCAAGTCTCAATTCAAAGAATTGGTTTCTAATTCTCTTTTCACGTTCCTTTTGCCATTGATTGGAAGCAAGACTTAATCCTTAAGGAGTGGTTTGTCTTTCTTCTTCATGTTCTTTTGGCATTGAATGGAATCAAGTCTCAATTCAAGAGAGATTGGTTTCTAATTCTCTTTCGTTCCTTTGGCCATTGATTGGAAGCAAGACTTAATCCTTAAGGAATTGGTTTCCCTTTCTTCTTCATGTTCTTTTTGGCATTGAATGGAATCAAGTCTCAATTCCAAAGTAATTGGTTTATAATTCTCTTATACGTTCCTTTAGCCATCGATTGGGAGCAAGACTAAAACCTTAGGAATTGGTTTCTCTTTCTTCTTCATGTTCTTTTGGCATTGAATGGAATCAAGTCTCAATTCAAAGGAATTGGTTTCTAATTCTCTTTCGTTCCTTTTGCCATTGATTGGAAGCAAGACTTAATCCTTAAGGAATTGGTTTCTCTTTCTTCTTCATGTTCTTTTGGCATTGAATGGAATCAGAGTCTCGATTCAAGGAATTGGTTTTCTAATTCTCTTTACGTTTTTTTTACCATTGATTGGAACGAAGACTTAATAATCCTAAAGGAATTGGTTTCTCTTTCTTCTTCATGTTCTTTTTGGCATTGAATGGCATCAAGTCTCAATTCAAGGAATTGGTTTCTAATTCTCTTTACGTTCCTTTTGCCATTGATTGGAAGCAAGACTTAATCCTTAAGGAATTGGTTTCTCTTTCTTCTTCATGTTCTTTTTGGCATTGAATGGAATCAAGTCTCAATTCCAAAGGAATTGGTTTCTAATTCTCTTTTACGTTCCTTTTGCCATTGATTGGAAGCAAGACTTAATCCTTAAGGAATTGGTTTCTCTTTCTTCTTCATGTTCTTTTTGGCATTGAATGGAATCAAATCTCAATTCAAAGGAATTGGTTTCTAATTCTCTTTCGTTCCTTTTGCCATTGATTGGAAGCAAGATTTAATCCTTAAGGAATTGGTTTCTCTTACTTCATCATGTTCTTGTTGGCATTGAATGGAATCAAGTCTCAATTCCAAAGGAATTGGTTTCTAATTCTCTTTTACGTTCCTTTTGCCATTGATTGGAGGCAAGATTTAATCCTCAAGGAATTGGTTTCTCTTTCTTCTTCATGTTCTTTTTGGCATTGAATGGAATCAAGTCTCAATTCCAAAGGAATTGGTTTCTAATTCTCTTTTACGTTCCTTTTGCCATTGATTGGAAGCAAAGACTTAATCCTAAGGAATTGGTTTCTCTTTCTTCTGCATGTTCTTTTGGCATTGAATGGAATCAAGTCTCAATTCAAAGTAGAATTGGTTTCTAATTCTCTTTCGTTCCTTTTGCCATTGATTGGAAGCAAGACTTAATCCTTAAGGAATTGGTTTCTCTTTCTTCTTCATGTTCTTTTTGGCATTGAATGGAATCAAGTCTCAATTCCAAAGGAATTGGTTTCTAATTCTCTTTTACGTTCCTTTTGCCATTGATTGGAAGCAAGATTTAATCCACAAGGAATTGGTTTCTCTTTCTTCTTCATGTTCTTTTTGGCATTGAATGGAATCAAGTCTCGATTCAAAGGTGGTTTCTAATTCTCTTTCACGTTCCTTTTGCCATTGATTGGAAGCAAGACTTAATCCTTAAGGAATTGGTTTCTCTTTCTTCTTCATGTTCTTTTGGCATTGAATGGAATCAAGTCTCAATTCCAAAAGGAATTGGTTTCTAATTCTCTTTTCGTTCCTTTTGCCATTGATTGGAAGCAAGACTTAATCTAAAGGAATTGGTTTTCTCTTTCTTCTTCATGTTCTTTTTGCCATTGAATGGAATCAAGTCTCAATTCAAAAGGAATTGGTTTGTAATTCTCTGTTACGTTTGTTTTGCCATTGATTGGAAGCGAGACTTAATCCTTAAGGAATTGGTTTCTCTTTCTTCTTCATGTTCTTTTTGGCATTGAATGGAATCAAGTCTCAGTTCAAAAGGAATTGGTTTCTAATTCTCTTTCGTTCCTTTTGCCATTGATTGGAAGCAAGATTTAATCCTTAAGGAATTGGATTCTCTTTCTTCTTCATGTTCTGTTTGGCATTGAATGGAATCAAGTCTCAATTCCAAAGGAATTGGTTTCTAATTCTCTTTTACGTTCCTTTTGCCATTGATTGGAAGCAAGACTTAATCCTTAAGGAATTGGTTTCTCTTTCTTCTTCATGTTCTTTTAGGCATTGAATGGAATCAGGTCCCAATTCAAGAGGAATTGGTTTCTAATTCTCTTTTACGTTCCTTTTGCCATTGATTGGAAGCCAGACTTAATCCTTAAGGAATTGGTTTCTCTTTCTTCTTCATGTTCTTTGTGGCATTCAATGGAATCAAGTCTCAATTCCAAAAGGAATTGGATTCTTATTCTCTTTTACGTTCCTTTTGCCATTGATTGGAAGCAAGACTTAATCCTTAAGGAATTGGTTTCTCTTTCTTCTTCATGTTCTGTTTGGCATTGAATGGAATCAAGTCTCAATTCCAAAGGAATTGGTTTCTAATTCTCTTTTACGTTCCTTTTGCCATTGATTGGAAGCAAGACTTAATCCTAAAGGAATTGGTTTCTCTTTCTTCTTCATGTTCTTTTTGGCATTGAATGGAATCAAGTCTCAATTCAAGAGGAATTGGTTTCTAATTCTCACTACGTTCCTTTTGCCATTGATTGGAAGCAAGACGTAATCCTTAAGGAATTGGTTTCTCTTTCTTCTTCATGTTCTTTTTTGGCATTGAATGGAATCAAGTCTCAATTCAAATGGAATTTGTTTCTAATTCTCTTTTACGATCCTTTCGCCATTGGTTGGAAGCAAGACTTATCCTTCGAATTGGTTTCTCTTTCTTCTTCATGTTCTTTTTGGCACTGAATGGAATCAAGTCTCAATTCCAAAGGAATTGGTTTCTAATTCTCTTTTACGTTCCTTTTGCCATTGATTGGAAGCAAGACTTAATCCTTAAGGACTTCGATTCTCTTTCTTCTTCATATTCATTTTGCCATTGTATGGAATCAAGTCTCAATTCCAAAGGAATTGGTTTCTAATTCTCTTTTACGTTCCTTTTGCCATTGATTGGAAGCAAGACTTAATCCTTAAGGAATTGGTTTCTCTTTCTTCTTCATGTTCTTTTTGGCATTGAATGGAATCAAGTCTCAATTCTAAAGGAATTGGTTTCTAATTCTCTTTTACGTTCCTTTTGCCATTGATTGGAAGCAAGACTTAATCCTAAAGGAATTGGTTTCTCTTTCTTCTTCATGTTCTTTTTGGCATTGAATGGAATCAAGTCTCAATTCCAAAGGAATTGGTTTCTAATTCTCTTTTACGTTCCTTTTGCCATTGATTGGAAGCAAGACTTAATCCTTATGCAATTGGTTTCTCTTTATTCTTCAAGTTCTTTTGGCATTGAATGGAATCAAGTCTCAATTCAAAGGAATTGGTTTCTAATTCTCTTTACGTCCCTTTTCCCATTGATTCGAAGCAAGACTTAATCCTTAAGGTATTGGTTTCTCTTTCTACTTCATGTTCTTTTTGGCATTGAATGGAATGAAGTCTCAATTCCAAAATTGGTTTCTAATTCTCTTTTTACGTTCCTTTTGCCATTGATTGGAAGCAAGACTTAATCCTTAAGAATTGGTTTCTCTTTCTTCTTGATCTTCATGTTGGCATTGAATGGAATCAAGTCTCAATTCCAAAGGAATTGGTTTCTAATTCTCTTCTACGTTCCTTTTGCCATTGATTGGAAGCAAGACTTAATCCTTAAGGAATTGGTTTCTCTTTCTTCTTCATGTTCTTTTTGGCATTGAATGGAATCAAGTCTCAATTCCAAAGGAATTAGTTTCTAATTCTCTTTTACGTTCCTTTTGCCATTGATTGGAAGCAAGACTTAATCCTTAAGGAATTGGTTTCTCTTTCTTCTTCATGTTCTTTTTGGCATTGAATGGAATCAAGTCTCAATTCCCTCAATTCCAAAGGAATTGGTTTCTAATTCTCTTTTACGTTCCTTTTGCCATTGATTGGAAGCAAGACTTAATCCTTAAGGAATTGGTTTCTCTTTCTTCTTCATGTTCATTTTGGCATTGAATGGAATCAAGTCTCAATTCCAAAGGAATTGGTTTCTAATTCTCTTTTACGTTCCTTTTGCCATTGATTGGAAGCAAGATTTAATCGTCAAGGAATTGGTTTCTCTTTCTTCTTCATGTTCTTTTTGGCATTGAATGGAATCAAGTCTCAATTCCAAAGGTGGTTTCTAATTCTCTTTACGTTCATTTTGCCATTGATTGGAAGCAAGACTTAATCCTTAAGGAATTGGTTTCTCTTTCTTCTTCATGTTCTTTTTGGCATTGAATGGAATCAAGTCTCAATTCAAGCGGGATTGGTTTCTAATTCTCTTGTTACTTCCTTTTGCCATTGATTGGAAGCAAGACTTAATCCTTAAGGAATTGGTTTCTCTTTCTTCTTCATGTTCTTTTGGCATTGAATGGAACCAACTCTCAACTTCAAAGGAATTGGTTTCTAATTCTCTTTTACGTTCCTTTTGCCATTGATTGGAAGCAAGACTTAATCCTTAAGGAATTGGTTTCTCTTTCTTCTTCATGTTCTTTTTGGCATTGAATGGAATCAAGTCTCAATTCAAGAGGAATTGGTTTCTAATTCTCTTTTCGTTCCTTTTGCCATTGATTGGAAGCAAGACTTAATCCTTAAGGAATTGGTTTCTCTTTCTTCTTCATGTTCTTTTTGGCATTGAATGGAATCAAGTCTCAATTCCAAAGGAATTGGTTTCTAATTCTCTTTTACGTTCCTTTTGCCATTGATTGGAAGCAAGGCTTAATCCTTAAGGAATTGGTTTCTCTTTCTTCTTCATGTTCATTTTGGCATTGAATGGAATCAAGTCTCAATTCCAAAGGAATTGGTTTCTAATTCTCTTCTTCGTTCCTTTTGCCATTGATTGGAAGCAAGATTTAATCCTTAAGGAATTGGTTTCTCTTTCTTCTTCATGTTCTTTTTGGCATTGAATGGAATCAAGTCTCAATCTCAAAGGAATTGGTTTCTAATTCTCTCTTACGTTCCTTTTGCCATTGATTGGAAGCAAGACTTAATCCTTAAGGAATTGGTTTCTCTTTCTTCTTCATGTTCTTTTTGGCATTGAATGGAATCAAGTCTCAATTCGAAAGGAATTGGTTTCTAATTCTCCTTTACGTTCCTTTTGCCATTGATTGGAAGCAAGACTTAATCCTTAAGGAATTGGTTTCTCTTTCTTCTTCATGTTCTTTTTGGCATTCAATGGAATCAAGTCTCAATTCAAAAGAATTGGTTTCTAATTCTCTTTTACGTTCCTTTTGCCATTGATTGGAAGCAAGACTTAATCCTTAAGGAATTGGTTTCTCTTTCTTCTTCATGTTCTTTTTGGCATTGAATGGAATCAAGTCTCAATTCCAAAGGAATTGGTTTCTAATTCTCTTTTACGTTCCTTTTGCCATTGATTGGAAGCAAGACTTAATCCTTAAGGAATTGGTTTCTCTTTCTTCTTCATGTTCTTTTTGGCATTGAATCGAATCAAATCTCAATCCAAATGGAATTGGTTTCTAATTCTCTTGTACGTTCCTTTTGCCAGTGATTGGAAGCAAGACTTAATCCTTAAGGAATTGGTTTCTCTTTCTTCTTCATGTTCTTTTTGGCATTGAATGGAATCAAGTCACAATTCAAAGGAATTGGTTTCTAATTCTCTTTTACGTTCCTTTTGCCATTGATTGGAAGCAAGACTTAATCCTTAAGGAATTGGTTTCTCTTTCTTCTTCATGTTCTTTTTGGCATTGAATGGAATCAAAGTCTCAATTCAAAGGAATTGGTTTCTAATTCTCTTTACGTTCCTTTTGCCATTGATTGGAAGCAAGACTTAATCCTTAAGGAATTGGTTTCTCTTTCTTCTTCATGTTCTTTTTGGCATTGAATGGAATCAAGTCTCAATTCAAAGGAATTGGTTTCTAATTCTCTTACGTTGCTTTTGCCATTGATTGGAAGCAAGACTTAATCCTTAAGGAATTGGTTTCTCTTTCTTCTTCATGTTCTTTTTGGCATTGAATGGAATCAAGTCTCAATTCCAAAGGAATTGGTTTCTAATTCTCTTTTACGTTCCTTTTGCCATTGATTGGAAGCAAGACTTAATCCTTAAGGAATTGGTTTCTCTTTCTTCTTCATGTTCTTTTGGCATTGAATGGAATCAAGTCTCAATTCCAAAAGGAATTGGTTTCTAATTCTCTTTACGTTCCTTTTGCCATTGATTGGAAGCAAGACTTAATCCTTAAGGAATTGGTTTCTCTTTCTTCTTCATGTTCTTTTTGGCATTGAATGGAATCAAGTCTCAATTCAAAGGAATTGGTTTCTAATTCTCTTTTACGTTCCTTTTGCCATTGATTGGAAGCAAGACTTAATCCTTAAGGAATTGGTTTCTCTTTCTTCTTCATGTTCTTTTTGGCATTGAATGGAATCAAGTCTCAATTCAAAGGAATTGGTTTCTAATTCTCTTTTACGTTCCTTTTGCCATTGATTGGAAGCAAGACTTAATCCTTAAGGAATTGGTTTCTCTTTCTTCTTCATGTTCTTTTTGGCATTGAATGGAATCAAGTCTCAATTCAAAGGAATTGGTTTCTAATTCTCTTTACGTTCCTTTTGCCATTGATTGGAAGCAAGACTTAATCCTTAAGGAATTGGTTTCTCTTTCTTCTTCATGTTCTTTTTGGCATTGAATGGAATCAAGTCTCAATTCAAAGGAATTGGTTTCTAATTCTCTTTTACGTTCCTTTTGCCATTGATTGGAAGCAAGACTTAATCCTTAAGGAATTGGTTTCTCTTTCTTCTTCATGTTCTTTTTGGCATTGAATGGAATCAAGTCTCAATTCAAAGGAATTGGTTTCTAATTCTCTTTTACGTTCCTTTTGCCATTGATTGGAAGCAAGACTTAATCCTTAAGGAATTGGTTTCTCTTTCTTCTTCATGTTCTATTTGGCATTGAATGGAATCAAGTCTCAATTCAAAAGGAATTGGTTTCAAATTCTCTTTTACATTCCTTTTGCCATTGATTGGAAGCAAGACTTAATCCTTAAGGAATTGGTTTCTCTTTCTTCTTCATGTTCTTTTTGGCATTGAATGGAATCAAGTCTCAATTCAAAGGAATTGGTTTCTAATTCTCTTTTACGTTCCTTTTGCCATTGATTGGAAGCAAGACTTAATCCTTAAGGAATTGGTTTCTCTTTCTTCTTCATGTTCTTTTTGGCATTGAATGGAATCAAGTCTCAATTCAAACGGAATTGGTTTCTAATTCTCTTTTACGTTCCTTTTGCCATTGATTGGAAGCAAGACTTAATCCTTAAGGAATTGGTTTCTCTTTCTTCTTCATGTTCTTTTTGGCATTGAATGGAATCAAGTCTCAATTCCAAAGGAATTGGTTTCTAATTCTCTGTTACGTTCCTTTTGCCATTGATTGGAAGCAAGACTTAATCCTTAAGGAATTGGTTTCTCTTTCTTCTTCATGTTCTTTTTGGCATTGAATGGAATCAAGTCTCAATTCGAAAGGAATTGGTTTCTAATTCTCTTTTACGTTCCTTTTGCCATTGATTGGAAGCAAGACTTAATCCTTAAGGAATTGGTTTCTCTTTCTTCTTCATGTTCATTTTGGCATTGAATGGAATCAAGTCTCAATTCCAAAGGAATTGGTTTCTAATTCTCTTTTTCGTTCCTTTTGCCATTGATTGGAAGCAAGACTTAATCCTTAAGGAATTGGTTTCTCTTTCTTCTTCATGTTCTTTTTGGCATTGAATGGAATCAAGTCTCAATTGCAAAGGAATTGGTTTCTAATTCTCTTTTACGTTCCTTTTGCCATTGATTGGAAGCAAGATTTAATCCTAAAGGAATTGGTTTCTCTTTCTTCTTCATGTTCTTTTTGGCATTGAATGGAATCAAGTCTCAATTCCAAAGGAATTTGTTTCTAATTCTCTTTTACGTTCCTTTTGCCATTGATTGGAAGCAAGACTTAATCCTTAAGGAATTGGTTTCTCTTTCTTCTTCATGTTCTTGTTGGCATTGAATGGAATCAAGTCTCAATTCCAAAGGAATTGGTTTCTAATTCTCTTTTACGTTCCTTTTGCCATTGATTGGAAGCAAGACTTAATCCTTAAGGAATTGGTTTCTCTTTCTTCTTCATGTTCATTTTGGCATTGAATGGAATCAAGTCTCAATTCCAAAACGAATTGGTTTCTAATTCTCTTTCACGTTCCTTTTGCCATTGATTGGAAGCAAGACTTAATCCTTAAGGAATTGGTTTCTCTTTCTTCTTCATGTTCTTTTTGGCATTGAATGGAATCAAGTCTCAATTCCAAGGAATTGGTTTCTAATTCTCTTTTCGTTCCTTTTGCCATTGATTGGAAGCAAGACTTAATCCTTAAGGAATTGGTTTCTCTTTCTTCTTCATGTTCTTTTTGGCATTGAATGGAATCAAGTCTCAATTCCAAAGGAATTGGTTTCTAATTCTCTTTTCCGTTCCTTTTGCCATTGATTGGAAGCAAGACTTAATCCTTAAGGAATTGGTTTCTCTTTCTTCTTCATGTTCTATTTGGCGTTGAATGGAATCAAGTCTCAATTCAAAAGCAATTGGTTTTTAATTCTCTTTTCCATTCCTTTTGCCGTTGATTGCAAGCAAGACTTAATCCTAAAGGAATTGGTTTCTCTTTCTTCTTCATGTTCTTTTTGGCATTGAATGGAATCAAGTCTCAATTCAAGAGGAATTGGTTTCTAATTCTCTTTTCGTTCCTTTTGCCATTGATTGGAAGCAAGACTTAATCCTAAAGGAATTGGTTTCTCTTTCTTCTTCATGTTCTTTTTGGCATTGAATGGAATCAAGTCTCAATTCCAAAGGAATTGGTTTCTAATTCTCTTTTACGTTCCTTTTGCCATTGATTGGACTTCTTCATGTTCTTTTTGGCATTGAATGGAATCAAATCTCAATTCCAAAGGAATTGGTTTCTAATTCTCCTTTACGTTCCTTTTGCCATTGATTAGAAGCAAGACTTAATCCTTAAGGAATTGGTTTCTCTTTCTTCTTCATGTTCTTGTTGGCATTGAATGGAATCAAGTCTCAATTCCAAAGGAATTGGTTTCTAATTCTCTTTTACGTTCCTTTTGCCATTGATTGGAAGCAAGACTTAATCCTTAAGGAATTGGTTTCTCTTTCTTCTTCATGTTCTTTTTGCCATTGAATGGAATCAAGTCTCAATTCAAGAGGAATTGGTTTCTAATTCTCTTATACGTTCCTTTTGCCATTGATTGGAAGCAAGACTTAATCCTTAAGGAATTGGTTTCTCTTTCTTCTTCATGTTCTTTTTGGCATTGAATGGAATCAAGTCTCAATTCCAAAGGAATTGGTTTCTAATTCTCTTTTACGTTCCTTTTCCCATTGATTGGAAGCAAGACTTAATCCTAAAGGAATTGGTTTCTCTTTCTTCTTCATGTTTTTTTGCCATTGAATGGAATCAAGTCTCAATTCAAAAGGAATTGGTTGCTAATTCTCTTTTACGTTCCTTTTGCCATTGATTGGCAGCAAGACTTAATCCTTAAGGAATTGGTTTCCCTTTCTTCTTCATGTTCTTTTTGGCATTGAATGGAATCAAGTCTCAATTCCAAAGCAATTGGTTTCTAATTCTCTTTTACGTTCCTTTTGCCATTGATTGGCAGCAAGACTTAATCCTTAAGGAATTGGTTTCCCTTTCTTCTTCATGTTTTTTTTGGCTTTGAATGGAATCAAGTCTCAATTCCAAAGGAATTGGTTTCTAATTCTCTTTTACGTTCCTTTTCCCATTGATTGGAAGCAAGATTTAATCCTTAAGGAATTGGTTTCCCTTTCTTCTTCATGTTCTTTTTGGCATTGAATGGAATCAAGTCTCAATTCCAAAGCAATTGGTTTCTAATTCCCTTTTACGTTCCTTTTGCCATTGATTGGAAGCAAGACTTAATCCTTAAGGAATTGGTTTCTCTTTCTTCTTCATGTTCTTTTTGGCATTGAATGGAATCAAGTCTCAATTCCAAAGGAATTGGTTTCTAATTCTCTTTTACGTTCCTTTTGCCATTGATTGGAAGCAAGACTTAATCCTTAAGGAATTGGTTTCTCTTTCTTCTTCATGTTCTTTTTGGCATTGAATGGAATCAAGTCTCAATTCCAAAAGGAATTGGTTTCTTATTCTCCTTTTTGTTCCTTTTACAATTGATTGGAAGCAAGACTTAATCCTTAAGGAATTGGTTTCTCTTTCTTCTTCATGTTCTTTTTGGCATTGAATGGAATCAAGTCTCAATTCTAAGGAATTGGTTACTAATTCTCATTTACGTTCCTTTTGCCATTGATTGGAAGCAAGACTTAATCCTTAAGGAATTGGTTTCTCTTTCTTCTTCATGTTCTTTTTGGCATTGAATGGAATCAAGTCTCAATTCCAAAGGAATTGGTTTCTAATTCTCTTTTACGTTCCTTTTGCCATTGATTGGAAGCAAGACTTAATCCTTAAGGAATTGGTTTCTCTTTCTTCCTCATGTTCTTTTGGCATTGAATGGAATCAAGTCTCAATTCCAAAAGGAATTGGTTTCTAATTCTCTTTACGTTCCTTTTGCCATTGATTGGAAGCAAGACTTAATCCTTAAGGAATTGGTTTCTCTTTCTTCTTCATGTTCTTTTTGGCATTGAATGGAATCAAGTCTCAATTCAAAAGGAATTGGTTTCTAATTCTCTTTTAAGTTCCTTTTGCCATTGATTGGAAGCAAGACTTAATCCTTAAGGAATTGGTTTCTCTTTCTTCTTCATGTTCTTTTTGCAATTGAATGGAATCAAGTCTCAATTCCAAAGGAATTGGTTTCTAATTCTCCTTTACGTTCCTTTTGCCATTGATTGGAAGCAAGACTTAATCCTTAAGGAATTGGTTTCTCTTTCTTCTTCATGTTCTTTTTGGCATTGAATGGAATCAAGTCTCAATTCAAAAGGAATTGGTTTCTAATTCTCTTTACGTTCCTTTTGCCATTGATTGGAAGCAAGATTTAATCCTTAAGGAATTGGTTTCTCTTTCTTCTTCATGTTCTTTTTGGCATTGAATGGAATCAAGTCTCAATTCCAAAGGAATTGGTTTCTAATTCTCTTTTACGTTCCTTTTGCCATTGATTGGAAGCAAGACTTAATCCTTAAGGAATTGGTTTCTCTTTCTTCTTCATGTTCTTTTTGGCATTGAATGGAATCAAGTCTCAATTCGAAAGGAATTGGTTTCTAATTCTCTTTTAGCTTCCTTTTGCCATTGATTGGAAGGAAGACTTAATCCTTAAGGAATTGGTTTCTCTTTCTTCTTCATGTTCTTTTTGCATTGAATGGAATCAAGTCTCAATTGCAAAGGAATCGGTTTCTAATTCTCTTTACGTTCCTTTTGCCATTGATTGGAAGCAAGACTTAATCCTAAAGGAATTGGTTTCTCTTTCTTCTTCATGTTCTTTTTGGCATTGAATGGAATCAAGTCTCAATTCCAAAGGAATTGGTTTCTAATTCTCTTTTACGTTCCTTTTGCCATTGATTGGAAGCAAGACTTAATCCTTAAGGAATTGGTTTCTCTTTCTTCTTCATGTTCTTTTTGGCATTGAATGGAATCAAGTCTCAATTCAAAAGGAATTGGTTTCTAATTCTTTTTTACGTTCCTTTTGCCATTGATTGGAAGCAAGACTTAATCCTAAAGGAATTGGTTTCTCTTTCTTCTTCATGTTCTTTTTGGCATTGAATGGAATCAAGTCTCAATTCAAAGGAATTGGTTTCTAATTCTCTTTCACGTTCCTTTTGCCATTGATTGGAAGCAAGACTTAATCCTTAAGGAATTGGTTTCTCTTTCTTCTTCATGTTCTTTTTGGCATTGAATGGAATCAAGTCTCAATTCCAAAGGAATTGGTTTCTAATTCTCTTTACGTTCCTTTTGCCATTGATTGGAAGCAAGACTTAATCCTTAAGGAATTGGTTTCTCTTTCTTCTTCATGTTCTTTTTGGCATTGAATGGAATCAAGTCTCAATTCAAAGGAATTGGTTTCTAATTCTCTTTACGTTCCTTTTGCCATTGATTGGAAGCAAGACTTAATCCTTAAGGAATTGGTTTCTCTTTCTTCTTCATGTTCTTTTTGGCATTGAATGGAATCAAGTCTCAATTCCAAAGGAATTGGTTTCTAATTCTCTTTCACGTTCCTTTTGCCATTGATTGGAAGCAAGACTTAATCCTTAAGGAATTGGTTTCTCGTTCTTCTTCATGTTCTTTTTGGCATTGAATGGAATCAAGTCTCAATTGCAAAGGAATTGGTTTCTAATTCTCTTTTACGTTCCTTTTGCCATTGATTGGAAGCAAGACTTAATCCTTAAGGAATTGGTTTCTCTTTCTTCTTCATGTTCTTTTTGGCATTGAATGGAATCAAGTCTCAATTCAAAGGAATTGGTTTCTAATTCTCTTTTCGTTCCTTTTGCCATTGATTGGAAGCAAGACTTAATCCTTAAGGAATTGGTTTCTCTTTCTTCTTCATGTTCTTTTTGGCATTGAATGGAATCAAGTCTCAATTCAAAAGGAATTGGTTTCTAATTCTCTTTTACGTTCCTTTTGCCATTGATTGGAAGCAAGACTTAATCCTTAAGGAATTGGTTTCTCTTTCTTCTTCATGTTCTTTTTGGCATTGAATGGAATCAAGTCTCAATTCAAAGGAATTGGTTTCTAATTCTCTTTTACGTTCCTTTTACCATTGATTTGAAGCAAGACTTAATCCTTAAGGAATTGGTTTCTCTTTCTTCTTCATATTTTTTTGGCATTGAATCGAATCAAGTCTGAATCGTAAAGGAATTGGTTTCTAATTCTCTTTTACGTTCCTTTTGCCATTGATTGGAAGCAAGACTTAATCCTTAAGGAATTGGTTTCTCTTTCTTCTTCATGTTCCTTTGGCATTGAATGGAATCAAGTCTCAATTCAAAAGGAATTGGTTTCTAATTCTCTTTTACGTTCCTTTAGCCATTGATTGGAAGCAAGACTTAATCCTTAAGGAATTGGTTTCTCTTTCTTCTTCATGTTCTTTTTGCCATTGAATGGAATCAAGTCTCAATTCAAAAGGAATTGGTTTCTAATTCTCTTTTACGTTCCTTTTGCCATTGATTCGAAGCAAGACTTAATCCATAAGCAATTGGTTTCTCTTTCTTCTTCATGTTCTTTTTGGCATTGAATGGAATCAAGTCTCAATTCAAGAGGAATTGGTTTCTAAATCTCTTTTACGTTGCTTTTCCCATTGATTGGAAGCAAGACTTAATCCTTAAGGAATTGGTTTCTCTTTCTTCTTCATGTTCTTTTGGGCATTGAATGGAATCAACTCTCAATTCAAGAGCAATTGGTTTCTAATTCTCTTTTACGTTCCTTTAGCCATTGATTGGAAGCAAGACTTAATCCTTAAGGAATTGGTTTCTCTTTCTTCTTCATGTTCTTTTTCCCAGTGAATGGAATCAAGTGTCAATTCAAAAGGAATTGGTTTCTAATTCTCTTTTACGTTCCTTTAGCCATTGATTGGAAGCAAGACTTAATCCTTAAGGAATTGGTTTCTCTTTCTTCTTCATGTTCTTTTTGGCATTGAATGGAATCAAGTCTCAATTCCAAAGGAATTGGTTTCTAATTCTCTTTTACGTTCCTTTTGCCATTGATTGGAAGCAAGACTTAATCCTTAAGGAATTGGTTTCCCTTTCTTCTTCATGTTCTTTTTGGCATTGAATGGAATCAAGTCTCAATTCCAAAGCAATTGGTTTCTAATTCTCTTTTACGTTCCTTTTCCCATTGATTGGAAGCAAGACTTAATCCTTAAGGAATTGGTTTCTCTTTCTTCTTCATGTTTTTTTGCCATTGAATGGAATCAAGTCTCAATTCAAAAGGAATTGGTTTCTAATTCTCTTTTACGTTCCTTTTGCCATTGATTGGAAGCAAGACTTAATCCTTAAGGAATTGGTTTCTCTTTCTTCTTCATGTTCTTTTTGGCATTGAATGGAATCAAGTCTCAATTCGAAAGGAATTGGTTTCTAATTCTCTTTTACGTTCCTTTTGCCATTGATTGGAAGCAAGACTTAATCCTTAAGGAATTGGTTTCTCTTTCTTCTTCATGTTCTTTTGGCCATTGAATGGAATCAAGTCTGAATTCAAAGGCAATTGGTTTCTAATTCTCTTTTACGTTCCTTTTGCCATTGATTGGAAGCAAGACTTAATCCTTAAGGAATTGGTTTCTCTTTCTTCTTCATGTTCTTTTTGGCATTGAATGGAATCAAGTCTCAATTCCAAAGGAATTGGTTTCTAATTCTCCTTTACGTTCCTTTTGCCATTGATTAGAAGCAAGACTTAATCCTTAAGGAATTGGTTTCTCTTTCTTCTTCATGTTCTTGTTGGCATTGAATCGAATCAAGTCTCAATTCAAAGGAATTGGTTTCTAATTCTCTTTACGTTCCTTTTGCCATTGATTGGAAGCAAGACTTAATCCTTAAGGAATTGGTTTCTCTTTCTTCTTCATGTTCTTTTTGGCATTGAATGGAATCAAGTCTCAATTCCAAAGGAATTGGTTTCTAATTCTCTTTTACGTTCCTTTTGCCATTGATTGGAAGCAAGACTTAATCCTTAAGGAATTGGTTTCTCTTTCTTCTTCATGTTCTTTTTGGCATTGAATGGAATCAAGTCTCAATTCAAAGGAATTGGTTTCTAATTCTCTTTTACGTTCCTTTTGCCATTGATTGGAAGCAAGACTTAATCCTTAAGGAATTGGTTTCTCTTTCTTCTTCATGTTCTTTTTGGCATTGAATGGAATCAAGTCTCAATTCGAAAGGAATTGGTTTCTAATTCTCTTATCCGTTCCTTTTGCCATTGATTGGAAGCAAGACTTAATCCTTAAGGAATTGGTTTCTCTTTCTTCTTCATGTTCTTTTTGGCATTGAATGGAATCAAGTCTCAATTCCAAAGGAATTGGTTTCTAATTCTCTTTACGTTCCTTTTGCCATTGATTGGAAGCAAGACTTAATCCTTAAGGAATTGGTTTCTCTTTCTTCTTCATGTTCTTTTTGGCATTGAATGGAATCAAGTCTCAATTCCAAAGGAATTGGTTTCTAATTCTCTTATACGTTCCTTTTGCCATTGATTGGAAGCAAGACTTAATCCTTAAGGAATTGGTTTCTCTTTCTTCTTCATGTTCTTTTTGGCATTGAATGGAATCAAGTCTCAATTCAAAGGAATTGGTTTCTAATTCTCTTTTCGTTCCTTTTGCCATTGATTGGAAGCAAGACTTAATCCTTAAGGAATTGGTTTCTCTTTCTTCTTCATGTTCTTTTTGGCATTGAATGGAATCAAGTCTCAATTCAAAGGAATTGGTTTCTAATTCTCTTTTCGTTCCTTTTGCCATTGATTGGAAGCAAGACTTAATCCTTAAGGAATAGGTTTCTCTTTCTTCTTCATGTTCTTTTTGGCATTGAATGGAATCAAGTCTCAATTCCAAGGAATTGGTTTCTAATTCTCTTTTCGTTCCTTTTGCCATTGATTGGAAGCAAGACTTAATCCTTAAGGAATTGGTTTCTCTTTCTTCTTCATGTTCTTTTTCCCATTGAATGGAATCAAGCCTCAATTCAAAAGGAATTGGTTTGTAATTCTCTTTTCAGTTCCTTTTGCCGATGATTGGAAGCAAGACTTAATCCTTAAGGAATTGTTTCTCCTTCTTCATGTTCTTTTTGGCATTGAATGGAATCAAGTCTCAATTCAAAGGAATTGGTTTCTAATTCTCTTTTACGTTATTTTTGCCATTGATTGGAAGCAAGACTTAATCCTTAAGGAATTGGTTTCTCTTTCTTCTTCATGTTGTTTTTGGCATTGAATGGAATCAAGTCTCAATTCCAAAGGAATTGGTTTCTAATTCTCTTTTACGTTCCTTTTGCCATTGATTGGAAGCAAGACTTAATCCTTAAGGAATTGGTTTCTCTTTCTTCTTCATGTTCTTTTTGGCATTGAATGGAATCAAGTCTCAATTCACAAGGAACTGGTTTCAAATTCACTTTTACCTTCCTTTTGCCATTGATTGGAAGCAAGACTTAATCCTTAAGGAATTGGTTTCTCTTTCTTCTTCATGTTCTTTTTGGCATTGAATGGAATCAAGTCTCAATTCCAAAGGAATTGGTTTCTAATTCTCTTATACGTTCCTTTTGCCATTGATTGGAAGCAAGACTTAATCCTTAAGGAATTGGTTTCTCTTTCTTCTTCATGTTCTTTTTGGCATTGAATGGAATCAAGTCTCAATTGCAAAGGAATTGGTTTCTAATTCTCTTTTACGTTCCTTTTGCCATTGATTGGAAGCAAGACTTAATCCTTAAGGAATTGGTTTCTCTTTCTTCTTCATGTTCTTTTTGGCATTGAATGGAATCAAGTCTCAATTCCAAAGGAATTGGTTTCTAATTCTCTTTACGTTCCTTTTGCCATTGATTGGAAGCAAGATTTAATCCTTAAGGAATTGGTTTCTCTTTCTTCTTCATGTTCTTTTTGCCATTGCAAGGAATTGGTTTCTAATTCTCTTTTACGTTCCTTTTGCCATTGATTGGAAGCAAGACTTAATCCTTAAGGAATTGGTTTCTCTTTCTTCTTCATGTTCTTTTTGGCATTGAATGGAATCAAGTCTCAATTCCAATGGAATTGGTTTCTAATTCTCTTTTACGTTCCTTTTGCCATTGATTGGAAGCAAGACTTAATCCTTAAGGAATTGGTTTCTCTTTCTTCTTCATGTTCTTTTTGGCATTGAATGGAATCAAGTCTCAATTCAAAAGGAATTGGTTTCTAATTCTCTTTTACGTTCCTTTTGCCATTGATTGGAAGCAAGACTAAATCTTTAAGGAATTGGTTTCTCTTTCTTCTTCATGTTTTTTTGCCATTGAATGGAATCAAGTCTCAATTCAAAAGGAATTGGTTTCTAATTCTCTTTTACGTTCCTTTTGCCATTGATTGGAAGCAAGACTTAATCCTTAAGGAATTGGTTTCTCTTTCTTCTTCATGTTCTTTTTGGCATTGAATGGAATCAAGTCTCAATTCCAAAGGAATTGGTTTCTAATTCTCTTTTCCGTTCCTTTTGCCATTGATTGGAAGCAAGACTTAATCCTTAAGGAATTGGTTTCTCTTTCTTCTTCATGTTCTTTTTGCCATTGAATGGAATCAAGTCTCAATTCAAAAGGAATTGGTTTCTAATTCTCATTTACGTTCCTTTTGCCATTGATTGGAAGCAAGACTTAATCCTTAAGGAATTGGTTTCTCTTTCTTCTTCATGTTCTTTTTGGCATTGAATGGAATCAAGTCTCAATTCCAAAGGAATTGGTTTCTAATTCTCTTTCACGTTCCTTTTGCCATTGATTGGAAGCAAGACTTAATCCTTAAGGAATTGGTTTCTCTTTCTTCTTCATGTTCTTTTTGGCATTGAATGGAATCAAGTCTCAATTCCAAAGGAATTGGTTTCTAATTCTCTTTTACGTTCCTTTTGCCATTGATTGGAAGCAAGACTTAATCCTTAAGGAATTGGTTTCTCTTTCTTCTTCATGTTCTTTTTGGCATTGAATGGAATCAAGTCTCAATTCAAAGGAATTGGTTTCTAATTCTCTTTTCGTTCCTTTTGCCATTGATTGGAAGCAAGACTTAATCCTTAAGGAATTGGTTTCTCTTTCTTCTTCATGTTCTTTTTGGCATTGAATGGAATCAAGTCTCAATTCAAAGGAATTGGTTTCTAATTCTCTTTTACGTTCCTTTTGCCATTGATTGGAAGCAAGACTTAATCCTTAAGGAATTGGTTTCTCTTTCTTCTTCATGTTCTTTTTGGCATTGAATGGAATCAAGTCTCAATTCGAAAGGAATTGGTTTCTAATTCTCTTTTCGTTCCTTTTGCCATTGATTGGAAGCAAGACTAAAGCCTTAACGAATTGGTTTCTCTTCCTTCTTCATGTTCTCTTTGGCATTGAATGGAATCAAGTCACAATCTCAAAGGAATTGGTTTCTAGTTCTCTTTTACGTTCCTTTTGCCATTGATTGGAAGCAAGACTTAATCCTTAACGAATTGGTTTCTCTTTCTTCTTCATGTTCTTTTTGGCATTGAATGGAATCAAGTCTCAATTCAAAGGAATTGGTTTCTAATTCTCTTTACGTTCCTTTTGCCATTGATTGGAAGCAAGACTTAATCCTTAAGGAATTGGTTTCTCTTTCTTCTTCATGTTCTTTTTGGCATTGAATGGAATCAAGTCTCAATTCAAAGGAATTGGTTTCTAATTCTCTTTTCGTTCCTTTTGCCATTGATTGGAAGCAAGACTTAATCCTTAAGGAATTGGTTTCTCTTTCTTCTTCATGTTCTTTTTGGCATTGAATGGAATCAAGTCTCAATTCAAAGGAATTGGTTTCTAATTCTCTTTCGTTCCTTTTGCCATTGATTGGAAGCAAGACTTAATCCTTAAGGAATTGGTTTCTCTTTCTTCTTCATGTTCTTTTTGGCATTGAATGGAATCAAGTCTCAATTCAAAAGGAATTGGTTTCTAATTCTCTTTTTCGTTCCTTTTGCCATTGATTGGAAGCAAGACTTAATCCTTAAGGAATTGGTTTCTCTTTCTTCTTCATGTTCTTTTTGGCATTGAATGGAATCAAGTCTCAATTCCAAAGGAATTGGTTTCTAATTCTCTTTTACGTTCCTTTTGCCATTGATTGGAAGCAAGACTTAATCCTTAAGGAATTGGTTTCTCTTTCTTCTTCATGTTCTTTTTGGCATTGAATGGAATCAAGTCTCAATTCAAAGGAATTGGTTTCTAATTCTCTTTACGTTCCTTTTGCCATTGATTGGAAGCAAGACTTAATCCTTAAGGAATTGGTTTCTCTTTCTTCTTCATGTTCTTTTTGGCATTGAATGGAATCAAGTCTCAATTGCAAAGGAATTGGTTTCTAATTCTCCTTTCGATTCCTTTTGCCATTGATTGGAAGCAAGACTTAATCGTTAAGGAATTGGTTTCTCTTTCTTCTTCATGTTCTTTTTGGCATTGAATGGAATCAAGTCTCAATTCAAGAGGAATTGGTTTCTAATTCTCTTTCACGTTCCTTTAGCCATTGATTGGAAGCAAGACTTAATCCTTAAGGAATTGGTTTCTCTTTCTTCTTCGTGTTCTTTTTGGCATTGAATGGAATCAAGTCTCGATTCCAAAGGAATTGGTTTCTAATTCTCTTTTCTGTTCCTTTTGCCATTGATTGGAAGCAAGACTTAATCCTTAAGGAATTGGTTGCTCTTTCTTCTTCATGTTCTTTTTGCCATTGAATGGAATCAAGTCTCAATTCCAAAGCAATTGGTTTCTAATTCTCTTTTACGTTCCTTTTGCCATTGATTGGAAGCAAGACTTAATCCTTAAGGAATTGGTTTCTCTTTCTTCTTCATGTTCTTTTTGCCATTGAATGGAATCAAGTCTCAATTCAAAATGAATTGGTTTCTAATTCTCTTTTACGTTCCTTTTACCATTGATTCGAAGAAAGACTTAATCCTTAAGGAATTGGTTTCTCTTTGTTCTTCATGTTTTTTTGGCATTGAATCGAATCAAGTCTCAATTCAAAAGGAATTGGTTTCTAATTCACTTTTACGTTCCTTTTGCCATTGATTGGAAGCAAGATTTAATCCTTAAGGAATTGGTTTCTCTTTCTTCTTCATGTTCTTTTTGGCATTGAATGGAATCAAGTCTCAATTCAAAAGGAATTGGTTTCTAATTCTCTTTTACGTTCCTTTTACCATTGATTGGAAGCAAGACTTAATCCTTAAGGAATTGCTTTCTCTTTCTTCTTCATCTTCTTTTTGGCATTGAATGGAATGAAGTCTCAATTCAAAAGGAATTGGTTTCTAATTCTCTTTCGTTCCTTTTGCCATTGATTGGAAGCAAGACTTAATCCTTAAGGAATTGGTTTCTCTTTCTTCTTCACGTTCTTTTTGGCATTGAATGGAATCAAGTCTCAATTGAAAAGGAATTGGTTTCTAATTCTCTTTTACGTTCCTTTTGCCATTGATTGGAAGCAAGACTTAATCCTTAAGGAATTGGTTTCTCTTTCTTCTTCATGTTCTTTTGGCATTGAATGGAATCAAGTCTCAATTCAAAGGAATTGGTTTCTCTTTCTTCTTCACGTTCCTTTTGCCATTGATTGGAAGCAAGACTTAATCCTTAAGGAATTGGTTTCTCTTTCTTCTTCATGTTCTTTTTGGCATTGAATGGAATCAAGTCTCAATTCCAAAGGAATTGGTTTCTAATTCTCTATTTCGTTCCTTTTGCCATTGATTGGAAGCAAGACTTAATCCTTAAGGAATTGGTTTCCCCTTCTTCTTCATGTTCTTTTTGGCATTGAATGGAATCAAGTCTCAATTCCAAAGGAATTGGTTTCTAATTCTCTTTTACGTTCCTTTTGCCATTGATTGGAAGCAAGACTTAATCCTTAAGGAATTGGTTTCTCTTTCTTCTTCATGTTCTTTTTGGCATTGAATGGAATCAAGTCTCAATTCAAGAGGAATTGGTTTCTAATTCTCTTTTACGTTCCTTTTGCCATTGATTGGAAGCAAGACTTAATCCTTAAGGAATTGGTTTCTCTTTCTTCTTCATGTTCTTTTTGGCATTGAATGGAATCAAGTCTCAATTCCAAAGGAATTGGTTTCTAATTCTCTTTTACGTTCCTTTTGCCATTGATTGGAAGCAAGACTTAATCCTTAAGGAATTGGTTTCTCTTTCTTCTTCATGTTCTTTTTGGCATTGAATGGAATCAAGTCTCAATTCAAAGGAATTGGTTTCTAATTCTCTTTTACGTTCCTTTTGCCATTGATTGGAAGCAAGACTTAATCCTTAAGGAATTGGTTTCTCTTTCTTCTTCATGTTCTTTTTGGCATTGAATGGAATCAAGTCTCAATTACAAAGGAATTGGTTTCTAATTCTTTTTCGTTCCTTTTGCCATTGATTGGAAGCAAGACTTAATCCTTAAGGAATTGGTTTCTCTTTCTTCTTCATGTTCTTTTTGGCATTGAATGGAATCAAGTCTCAATTCCAAAGGAATTGGTTTCTAATTCTCTTTTCGTTCCTTTTGCCATTGATTGGAAGCAAGACTTAATCCTTAAGGAATTGGTTTCTCTTTCTTCTTCATGTTCTTTTTGGCATTGAATGGAATCAAGTCTCAATTCAAAGGAATTGGTTTCTAATTCTCTTTTACGTTCCTTTTGCCATTGATTGGAAGCAAGACTTAATCCTTAAGGAATTGGTTTCTCTTTCTTCTTCATGTTCTTTTTGGCATTGAATGGAATCAAGTCTCAATTCAAAAGGAATTGGTTTCTAATTCTCTTTTACGTTCCTTTTGCCATTGATTGGAAGCAAGACTTAATCCTTAAGGAATTGGTTTCTCTTTCTTCTTCATGTTCTTTTTGGCATTGAATGGAATCAAGTCTCAATTCAAAGGAATTGGTTTCTAATTCTCTTTTCGTTCCTTTTGCCATTGATTGGAAGCAAGACTTAATCCTTAAGGAATTGGTTTCTCTTTCTTCTTCATGTTCTTTTTGGCATTGAATGGAATCAAGTCTCAATTCAAAGGAATTGGTTTCAAATTCTCTTTTACGTTCCTTTTGCCATTGATTGGAAGCAAGACTTAATCCTTAAGGAATTGGCTTCTCTTTCTTCTTCACGTTCTTTTTGGCATTGAATGGAATCAAGTCTCAATTCAAAAGGAATTGGTTTCTAATTCTCTTTTACGTTCCTTTTGCCATTGATTGGAAGCAAGACTTAATCCTTAAGGAATTGGTTTCTCTTTCTTCTTCATGTTCTTTTTGGCATTGAATGGAATCAAGTCTCAATTCAAAGGAATTGGTTTCTAATTCTCTTTTCGTTCCTTTTGCCATTGATTGGAAGCAAGACTTAATCCTTAAGGAATTGGTCTCTCTTTCTTCTTCATGTTCTTTTTGGCATTGAATGGAATCAAGTCTCAATTCCAAAGGAATTGGTTTCTAATTCTCTTTTACGTTCCTTTTGCCATTGATTGGAAGCAAGACTTAATCCTTAAGGAATTGGTTTCTCTTTCTTCTTCATGTTCTTTTTGGCATTGAATGGAATCAAGTCTCAATTCAAAGGAATTGGTTTCTAATTCTCTTTACGTTCCTTTTGCCATTGATTGGAAGCAAGACTTAATCCTTAAGGAATTGGTTTCTCTTTCTTCTTCATGTTCTTTTTGGCATTGAATGGAATCAAGTCTCAATTCAAAGGAATTGGTTTCTAATTCTCTTTACGTTCCTTTTGCCATTGATTGGAAGCAAGACTTAATCCTTAAGGAATTGGTTTCTCTTTCTTCTTCATGTTCTTTTTGGCATTGAATGGAATCAAGTCTCAATTCAAGAGGAATTGGTTTCTAATTCTCTTTTCGTTCCTTTTGCCATTGATTGGAAGCAAGACTTAATCCTTAAGGAATTGGTTTCTCTTTCTTCTTCATGTTCTTTTTGGCATTGAATGGAATCAAGTCTCAATTCCAAAGGAATTGGTTTCTAATTCACTTTTACATTCCTTTTGCCATTGATTGGAAGCAAGACTTAATCCTTAAGGAATTGGTTTCTCTTTCTTCTTCATGTTCTTTTTGGCATTGAATGGAATCAAGTCTCAGTTCAAAGGAATTGGTTTCTAATTCTCTTTTACGTTCCTTTTGCCATTGATTGGAAGCAAGACTTAATCCTTAAGGAATTGGTTTCTCTTTCTTCTTCATGTTCTTTTTGGCATTGAATGGAATCAAGTCTCAATTCGAAAGGAATTGGTTTCTAATTCTCGTTTACGTTCCTTTTGCCATTGATTGGAAGCAAGACTTAATCCTTAAGGAATTGGATTCTCTTTCTTCTTCATGTTCTTTTTGGCATTGAATGGAATCAAGTCTCAATTCAAAGGAATTGGTTTCTAATTCTCTTTTCGTTCCTTTTGCCATTGATTGGAAGCAAGACTTAATCCTTAAGGAATTGGTTTCTCTTTCTTCTTCATGTTCTTTTTGGCATTGAATGGAATCAAGTCTCAATTCCAAAGGAAATGGTTTCTAATTCACTTTTACGTTCCTTTTGCCATTGATTGGAAGCAAGACGTAATCCTTAAGGAATTGGTTTCTCTTTCTTCTTCATGTTCTTTTTGGCATTGAATGGAATCAAGTCTCATTTCCAAAGGAATTGGTTTCTAATTCTCTTTTACGTTCCTTTTGCCATTGATTGGAAGCAAGACTTAATCCTTAAGGAATTGGTTTCTCTTTCTTCTTCATGTTCTTTTTGGCATT
>JAVHNO010000201.1:0-11184 GCA_031439595.1 Pterocarpus santalinus | reverse complement strand
GAATTGGATTCTCTTTCTCTTTTAATGGCTGAAATGGAATGATTGAAAGCTAGTCTTAATCCTTAAGGAATTGGTTTCCATTTCTTCTTTAATGGCTTTCTTCCTTTGATTGGAAGCTAGTCTTAATGCTTAAGGAATTGGATTCTCTCTCTCTTTTAATGGCTTAAATGGAATGATTGAAAGCTAGTCTTAATCCTTAAGGAATTGGTTTCCATTTCTTCTTTAATGGCTTTCTTCCTTTGATTGGAAAGCTAGTCTTAATCCTTAAGGAATTGGTTTCCATTTCTTCTTTAATGGCTTTCTTCCTTTGATTGGAAGCTAGTCTTAATGCTTAAGGAAATTGGATTCTCTTTCTCTTTTAATGGCTTAAATGGAATGATTGAAAGCTAGTCTTAATCCTTAAGGAATTGGTTTCCATTTCTTCTTTAATGGCTTTCTTCCTTTGATTGGAAGCTAGTCTTAATGCTTAAGGAATTGGATTCTCTTTCTCTTTTAATGGCATAAATGGAATGATTGAAAGCTAGTCTTAATCCTTAAGGAATTGGTTTCCATTTCTTCTTTAATGGCTTTCTTCCTTTGATTGGAAGCTAGTCTTAATGCTTAAGGAATTGGATTCTCTTTCTCTTTTAATGGCTTAAATGGAATGATTGAAAGCTAGTCTTAATCCTTAAGGAATTGGTTTCCATTTCTTCTTTAATGGCTTTCTTCCTTTGATTGGAAGCTAGTCTTAATGCTTAAGGAATTGGATTCTCTTTCTCTTTTAATGGCTTAAATGGAATGATTGAAAGCTAGTCTTAATCCTTAAGGAATTGGTTTCCATTTCTTCTTTAATGGCTTTCTTCCTTTGATTGGAAGCTAGTCTTAATGCTTAAGGAATTGGATTCTCTTTCTCTTTTAATGGCTTAAATGGAATGATTGAAAGCTAGTCTTAATCCTTAAGGAATTGGTTTCCATTTCTTCTTTAATGGCTTTCTTCCTTTGATTGGAAGCTAGTCTTAATGCTTAAGGAATTGGATTCTCTTTCTCTTTTAATGGCTTAAATGGAATGATTGAAAGCTAGTCTTAATCCTTAAGGAATTGGTTTCCATTTCTTCTTTAATGGCTTTCTTCCTTTGATTGGAAGCTAGTCTTAATGCTTAAGGAATTGTATTCTCTTTCTCTTTTAATGGCTTAAATGGAATGATTGAAAGCTAGTCTTAATCCTTAAGGAATTGGTTTCCATTTCTTCTTTAATGGCTTTCTTCCTTTGATTGGAAGCTAGTCTTAATGCTTAAGGAATTGGATTCTCTTTCTCTTTTAATGGCTTAAATGGAATGATTGAAAGCTAGTCTTAATCCTTAAGGAATTGGTTTCCATTTCTTCTTTAATGGCTTTCTTCCTTTGATTGGAAGCTAGTCTTAATGTTGAAGGAATTGGATTCTCTTTCTCTTTTAATGGCTTAAATGGAATGATTGAAAGCTAGTCTTAATCCTTAAGGAATTGGTTTCCATTTCTTCTTTAATGGCTTTCTTCCTTTGATTGGAAGCTAGTCTTAATGCTTAAGGAATTGTATTCTCTTTCTCTTTTAATGGCTTAAATGGAATGATTGAAAGCTAGTCTTAATCCTTAAGGAATTGGTTTCCATTTCTTCTTTAATGGCTTTCTTCCTTTGATTGGAAGCTAGTCTTAATGCTTAAGAAATTGGATTCCCTTTCTCTTTTAATGGCTTAAATGGAATGATTGAAAGCTAGTCTTAATCCTTAAGGAATTGGTTTCCATTTCTTCTTTAATGGCTTTCTTCCTTTGATTGGAAGCTAGTCTTAATGCTTAAGGAATTGGATTCTCTTTCTCTTTTAATGGCTTAAATGGAATGATTGAAAGCTAGTCTTAATCCTTAAGGAATTGGTTTCCATTTCTTCTTTAATGGCTTTCTTCCTTTGATTGGAAGCTAGTCTTAATGCTTAAGGAATTGGATTCTCTATCTCTTTTAATGGCTTAAATGGAATGATTGAAAGCTAGTCTTAATCCTTAAGGAATTGGTTTCCATTTCTTCTTTAATGGCTTTCTTCCTTTGATTGGAAGCTAGTCTTAATGCTTAAGGAATTGGATTCTCTTTCTCTTTTAATGGCTTAAATGGAATGATTGAAAGCTAGTCTTAATCCTTGAAGAATTGGTTTCCATTTCTTCTTTAATGGCTTTCTTCCTTTGATTGGAAGCTAGTCTTAATGCTTAAGGAATTGGATTCTCTTTCTCTTTTAATGGCTTAAATGGAATGATTGAAAGCTAGTCTTAATCCTTAAGGAATTGGTTTCCATTTCTTCTTTAATGGCTTTCTTCCTTTGATTGGAAGCTAGTCTTAATGCTTAAGGAATTGGATTCTCTTTCTCTTTTAATGGCATAAATGGAATGATTGAAAGCTAGTCTTAATCCATAAGGAATTGGATTCTCTTTCTCTTTTCATGGCTTAAATGGAATGATTGAAAGCTAGTCTTAATCCTTAAGGAAGTGGTTTCCATTTCTTCTTTAATGGCTTTCTTCCTTTGATTGGAAGCTAGTCTTAATGCTTAAGGAATTGTATTCTCTTTCTCTTTTAATGGCTTAAATGGAATGATTGAAAGCTAGTCTTAATCCTTAAGGAATTGGTTTCCATTTCTTCTTTAATGGCTTTCTTCCTTTGATTGGAAGCTAGTCTTAATGCTTAAGGAATTGGATTCTCTTTCTCTTTTAATGGCTTAAATGGAATGATTGAAAGCTAGTCTTAATCCTTAAGGAATTGGTTTCCATTTCTTCTTTAATGGCTTTCTTCCTTTGATTGGAAGCTAGTCTTAATGCTTAAGAAATTGTATTCTTTATCTCTTTTAATGGCTTAAATGGAATGATTGAAAGCTAGTCTTAATCCTTAAGGAATTGGTTTCCATTTCTTCTTTAATGGCTTTCTTCCTTTGATTGGAAGCTAGTCTTAATGCTTAAGGAATTGGATTCTCTTTCTCTTTTAATGGCTTAAATGGAATGATTGAAAGCTAGTCTTAATCCTTAAGGAATTGGTTTCCATTTCTTCTTTAATGGCTTTCTTCCTTTGATTGGAAGCTAGTCTTAATGCTTAAGGAATTGGATTCTATTTCTAGTCTTATTGGCTTGATGGAATGATTGAAAGCTAGTCTTAATCCATAAGGAATTGGATTCTCTTTCTCTTTTAATGGCTTAAATGGAATGATTGAAAGCTAGTCTTAATCCTTAAGGAATTGGTTTCCATTTCTTCTTTAATGGCTTTCTTCCTTTGATTGGAAGCTAGTCTTAATGCTTAAGGAATTGTATTCTCTTTCTTTTTTAATGGCTTAAATGGAATGATTGAAAGCTAGTCTTAATCCTTAAGGAATTGGTTTCCATTTCTTCTTTAATGGCTTTCTTCCTTTGATTGGAAGCTAGTCTTAATGCTTAAGGAATTGGATTCTCTTTCTCTTTTAATGGCTTAAATGGAATGATTGAAAGCTAGTCTTAATCCTTAAGGAATTGGTTTCCATTTCTTCTTTAATGGCTTTCTTCCTTTGATTGGAAGCTAGTCTTAATGCTTAAGGAATTGGATTCTCTTTCTCTTTTAATGGCATAAATGGAATGATTGAAAGCTAGTCTTAATCCTTAAGGAATTGGTTTCCATTTCTTCTTTAATGGCTTTCTTCCTTTGATTGGAAACTAGTCTTAATGCTTAAGGAATTGGATTGTATTTCTAGTCTTATTGGCTTTAGCGGAATGATTGAAAGCTAGTCTTAATCCAAAAGGAATTGGATTCTCTTTCTCTTTTAATGGCTTAAATGGAATGATTGAAAGCTAGTCTTAATCCTTAAGGAATTGGTTTCCATTTCTTCTTTAATGGCTTTCTTCCTTTGATTGGAAGCTAGTCTTAATGCTTAAGGAATTGGATTCTCTTTCTCTTTTAATGGCTTAAATGGAATGATTGAAAGCTAGTCTTAATCCTTAAGGAATTGGTTTCCATTTCTTCTTTAATGGCTTTCTTCCTTTGATTGGAAGCTAGTCTTAATGCTTAAGGAATTGGATTCTCTTTCTCTTTTAATGGCTTAAATGGAATGATTGAAAGCTAGTCTTAATCCTTAAGGAATTGGTTTCCATTTCTTCTTTAATGGCTTTCTTCCTTTGATTGGAAGCTAGTCTTAATGCTTAAGGAATTGGATTCTCTTTCTCTTTTAATGGCTTAAATGGAATGATTGAAAGCTAGTCTTAATCCTTAAGGAATTGGTTTCCATTTCTTCTTTAATGGCTTTCTTCCTTTGATTGGAAGCTAGTCTTAATGCTTAAGATATTGGATTCTCTTTCTCTTTTAATAGCTTAAATGGAAAGATTGAAAGGTAGTGTTAATCCTTAAGAATTGGTTTCCATTTCTTCTTTAATGGCTTTCTTCCTTTGATTGGAAGCTAGTCTTAATGCTTAAGGAATTGGATTCTCTTTCTCTTTTAATGGCATAAATGGAATGATTGAAAGCTAGTCTTAATCCTTAAGAATTGGTTTCCATTTCTTCTTTAATGGCTTTCTTCCTTTGATTGGAAGCTAGTCTTAATGCTTAAGGAATTGGATTCTCTTTCTCTTTTAATGGCTTAAATGGAATGATTGAAAGCTAGTCTTAATCCTTAAGGAATTGGTTTCCATTTCTTCTTTAATGGCTTTCTTCCTTTGATTGGAAGCTAGTCTTAATGCTTAAGGAATTGGATTCTCTTTCTCTTTTAATGGCTTAAATGGAATGATTGAAAGCTAGTCTTAATCCTTAAGGAATTGGTTTCCATTTCTTCTTTAATGGCTTTCTTCCTTTGATTGGAAGCTAGTCTTAATGCTTAAGGAATTGGATTCTCTTTCTCTTTTAATGGCTTAAATGGAATGATTGAAAGCTAGTCTTAATCCTTAAGGAATTGGTTTCCATTTCTTCTTTAATGGCTTTCTTCCTTTGATTGGAAGCTAGTCTTAATGCTTAAGGAATTGGATTCTGTTTCTCTTTTAATGGCTTAAATGGAATGATTGAAAGCTAGTCTTAATCCTTAAGAATTGGTTTCCATTTCTTCTTTAATGGCTTTCTTCCTTTGATTGGAAGCTAGTCTTAATGCTTAAGGAATTGGATTCTCTTTCTCTTTTAATGGCTTAAATGGAATGATTGAAAGCTAGTCTTAATCCTTAAGGAATTGGTTTCCATTTCTTCTTTAATGGCTTTCTTCCTTTGATTGGAAGCTAGTCTTAATCCGTAAGGAATTGGATTCTCTTTCTCTTTTAATGGCTTAAATGGAATGATTGAAAGCTAGTCTTAATCCTTAAGGAATTGGTTTCCATTTCTTCTTTAATGGCTTTCTTCCTTTGATTGGAAGCTAGTCTTAATGCTTAAGGAATTGGATTCTCTTTCTCTTTTAATGGCTTAAATGGAATGATTGAAAGCTAGTCTTAATCCTTAAGGAATTGGTTTCCATTTCTTCTTTAATGGCTTTCTTCCTTTGATTGGAAGCTAGTCTTAATGCTTAAGGAATTGGATTCTCTTTCTCTTTTAATGGCATAAATGGAATGATTGAAAGCTAGTCTTAATCCTTAAGGAATTGGTTTCCATTTCTTCTTTAATGGCTTTCTTCCTTTGATTGGAAGCTAGTCTTAATGCTTAAGGAATTGGATTCTCTTTCTCTTTTAATGGCTTAAATGGAATGATTAAAAGCTAGTCTTAATCCTTAAGCATTTGGGTTCCCTTTATCTTTTTAATGGCTTAAATGGAATGATTGAAAGCTAGTCTTAATCCTTAAGGAATTGGTTTCCATTTCTTCTTTAATGGCTTTCTTCCTTTGATTGGAAGCTAGTCTTAATGCTTAAGGAATTGGATTCTCTTTCTCTTTTAATGGCTTAAATGGAATGATTGAAAGCTAGTCTTAATCCTTAAGGAATTGGTTTCCATTTCTTCTTTAATGGCTTTCTTCCTTTGATTGGAAGCTAGTCTTAATGCTTAAGGAATTGGATTCTCTTTCTCTTTTAATGGCTTAAATGGAATGATTGAAAGCTAGTCTTAATCCTTAAGGAATTGGTTTCCATTTCTTCTTTAATGGCTTTCTTCCTTTGATTGGAAGCTAGTCTTAATGCTTAAGGAATTGGATTCTCTTTCTCTTTTAATGGCATAAATGGAATGATTGAAAGCTAGTCTTAATCCTTAAGGAATTGGTTTCCATTTCTTCTTTAATGGCTTTCTTCCTTTGATTGGAAGCTAGTCTTAATGCTTAAGGAATTGTATTCTCTTTCTCTTTTAATGGCTTAAATGGAATGATTGAAAGCTAGTCTTAATCCTTAAGGAATTGGTTTCCATTTCTTCTTTAATGGCTTTCTTCCTTTGATTGGAAGCTAGTCTTAATCCTTAAGGAATTGGTTTCCATTTCTTCTTTAATGGCTTTCTTCCTTTGATTGGAAGCTAGTCTTAATGCTTAAGGAATTGGATTCTATTTCTAGTCTTATTGGCTTCAGTGGAATGATTGAACGCTAGTCTTAATGCTTAAGGAATTGTATTCTCTTTCTCTTTTAATGGCTTAAATGGAATGATTGAAAGCTAGTCTTAATCCTTAAGGAATTGGTTTCCATTTCTTCTTTAATGGCTTTCTTCCTTTGATTGGAAGCTAGTCTTAATGCTTAAGGAATTGGATTCTCTTTCTCTTTTAATGGCATAAATGGAATGATTGAAAGCTAGTCTTAATCCTTAAGGAATTGGTTTCCATTTCTTCTTTAATGGCTTTCTTCCTTTGATTGGAAGCTAGTCTTAATGCTAAAGGAATTGGATTCTCTTTCTCTTTTAATGGCATAAATGGAATGATTGAAAGCTAGTCTTAATCCATAAGGAATTGGATTCTCTTTCTCTTTTAATGGCTTAAATTGAATGATTGAAAGCTAGTCTTAATCCTTAAGGAATTGGTTTCCATTTCTTCTTTAATGGCTTTCTTCCTTTGAAGGGAAGCTAGTCTTAATGGAATTGGATTCTATTTCTAGTCTTATTGGCTTCAGTGGAATGATTGAAAGCTAGTCTTAATCCATAAGGAATTGGATTCTCTTTCTCTTTTAATGGCTTAAATGGAATGATTGAAAGCTAGTCTTAATCCTTAAGGAATTGGTTTCCATTTCTTCTTTAATGGCTTTCTTCCTTTGATTGGAAGCTAGTCTTAATGCTTAAGGAATTGGATTCTCTTTCTCTTTTAATGGCTTAAATGGAATGATTGAAAGCTAGTCTTAATCCTTAAGGAATTGGTTTCCATTTCTTCTTTAATAGCTTTCTTCCTTTGATTGGAAGCTAGTCTTAATGCTTAAGGAATTGGATTCTCTTTCTCTTTTAATGGCTTAAATGGAATGATTGAAAGCTAGTCTTAATCCATAAGGAATTGGATTCTCTTTCTCTTTTAATGGCTTAAATGGAATGATTGAAAGCTAGTCTTAATCCTTAAGGAATTGGTTTCCATTTCTTCTTTAATGGCTTTCTTCCTTTGATTGGAAGCTAGTCTTAATGCTTAAGGAATTGTATTCTCTTTCTCTTTTAATGGCTTAAATGGAATGATTGAAAGCTAGTCTTAATCCTTAAGGAATTGGTTTCCATTTCTTCTTTAATGGCTTTCTTCCTTTGATTGGAAGCTAGTCTTAATGCTTAAGGAATTGGATTCTATTTCTAGTCTTATTGGCTTGAGTGGAATGATTGAAAGCTAGTCTTAATCCTTAAGGAATTGGATTCTCTTTCTCTTTTAATGGCTTAAATGGAATGATTGAAAGCTAGTCTTAATCCTTAAGGAATTGGTTTCCATTTCTTCTTTAATGGCTTTCTTCCTTTGATTGGAAGCTAGTCTTAATGCTTAAGGAATTGGATTCTATTTCTAGTCTTATTGGCTTCAGTGGAATGATTGAAAGCTAGTCTTAATCCATAAGGAATTGGATTCTCTTTCTCTTTTAATGGCTTAAATGGAATGATTGAAAGCTAGTCTTAATCCTTAAGGAATTGGTTTCCATTTCTTCTTTAATGGCTTTCTTCCTTTCAAGGGAAGCTAGTCTTAATGTAGGAATTGGATTCTATTTCTAGTCTTAATGGCTTATTGGAATGATTGGAAGCTAGTCTTAATGCTTAAAGAATTGTATTCTCTTTCTCTTTTAATGGCTTAAATGGAATGATTGAAAGCTAGTCTTAATCCTTAAGGAATTGGTTTCCATTTCTTCTTTAATGGCTTTCTTCCTTTGATTGGAAGCTAGTCTTAATGCTTAAAAATTGTATTCTCTTTCTCTTTTAATGGCTTAAATGGAATGATTGAAAGCTAGTCTTAATCCTTAAGGAATTGGTTTCCATTTCTTCTTTAATGGCTTTCTTCCTTTGATTGGAAGCTAGTCTTAATGCTTAAGGAATTGGATTCTCTTTCTCTTTTAATGGCTTAAATGGAATGATTGAAAGCTAGTCTTAATCCTTAAGGAATTGGTTTCCATTTCTTCTTTAATGGCTTTCTTCCTTTGATTGGAAGCTAGTCTTAATGCTTAAGGAATTGGATTCTCTTTCTCTTTTAATGGCTTAAATGGAATGATTGAAAGCTAGTCTTAATCCTTAAGGAATTGGTTTCCATTTCTTCTTTAATGGCTTTCTTCCTTTGATTGGAAGCTAGTCTTAATGCTTAAGGAATTGGATTCTATTTCTCTTTTAATGGCTTAAATGGAATGATTGAAAGCTAGTCTTAATCCATAAGGAATTGGATTCTCTTTCTCTTTTAATGGCTTAAATGGAATGATTGAAAGCTAGTCTTAATCCTTAAAGAATTGGTTTCCATTTCTTCTTTAATGGCTTTCTTCCTTTGATTGGAAGCTAGTCTTAATGCTTAAGGAATTGTATTCTCTTTCTCTTTTAATGGCTTAAATGGAATGATTGAAAGCTAGTCTTAATCCTTAAGGAATTGGTTTCCATTTCTTCTTTAATGGCTTTCTTCCTTTGATTGGAAGCTAGTCTTAATGCTTAAAAATTGTATTCTCTTTCTCTTTTAATGGCTTAAATGGAATGATTGAAAGCTAGTCTTAATCCTTAAGGAATTGGTTTCCATTTCTTCTTTAATGGCTTTCTTCCTTTGATTGGAAGCTAGTCTTAATGCTTAAGGAATTGGATTCTCTTTCTCTTTTAATGGCTTAAATGGAATGATTGAAAGCTAGTCTTAATCCTTAAGGAATTGGTTTCCATTTCTTCTTTAATAGATTCTTCCTTTGATTGGAAGCTAGTCTTAATGTGAATTGGATTCTCTTTCTCTTAATGGCATAAATGGAATGATTGAAAGCTAGTCTTAATCCTTAAGGAATTGGTTTCCATTTCTTCTTTAATGGCTTTCTTCCTTTGAAGGGAAGCTAGTCTTAATGCTTAAGGAATTGGATTCTATTTCTAGTCTTATTGGCTTAAATGGAATGATTGAAAGCTAGTCTTAATCCTTAAGGAATTGGTTTCCATTTCTTCTTTAATGGCTTTCTTCCTTTGATTGGAAGCTAGTCTTAATGCGTAAGGAATTGGATTCTCTTTCTCTTTTAATGGCTTAAATGGAATGATTGAAAGCTAGTCTTAATCCTTAAGGAATTGGTTTCCATTTCTTCTTTAATGGCTTTCTTCCTTTGATTGGAAGCTAGTCTTAATGCTTAAGGAATTGTATTCTCTTTCTCTTTTAATGGCTTAAATGGAATGATTGAAAGCTAGTCTTAATCCTTAAGGAATTGGTTTCCATTTCTTCTTTAATGGCTTTCTTCCTTTGATTGGAAGCTAGTCTTAATGCTTAAGGAATTGGATTCTCTTTCTCTTTTAATGGCATAAATGGAATGATTGAAAGCTAGTCTTAATCCTTAAGAATTGGTTTCCATTTCTTCTTTAATGGCTTTCTTCCTTTGATTGGAAGCTAGTCTTAATGCTTAAGGAATTGGATTCTATTTCTAGTCTTATTGGCTTCAGTGGAATGATTGAAAGCTAGTCTTAATCCATAAGGAATTGGATTCTCTTTCTCTTTTAATGGCTTAAATGGAATGATTGAAAGCTAGTCTTAATCCTTAAGGAATTGGTTTCCATTTCTTCTTTAATGGCTTTCTTCCTTTGATTGGAAGCTAGTCTTAATGCTTAAGGAATTGGATTCTCTTTCTCTTTTAATGGCATAAATGGAATGATTGAAAGCTAGTCTTAATCCTTAAGGAATTGGTTTCCATTTCTTCTTTAATGGCTTTCTTCCTTTGAAGGGAAGCTAGTCTTAATGCTTAAGGAATTGGATTCTATTTCTAGTCTTATTGGCTTCAGTGGAATGATTGAACGCTAGTCTTAATCCATGAGGAATTGGATTCTCTTTCTCTTTTAATGGCTTAAATGGAATGATTGAAAGCTAGTCTTAATCCTTAAGGAATTGGTTTCCATTTCTTCTTTAATGGCTTTCTTCCTTTGATTGGAAGCTAGTCTTAATGCTTAAGGAATTGTATTCTCTTTCTCTTTTAATGGCTTAAATGGAATGATTGAAAGCTAGTCTTAATCCTTAAGGAATTGGTTTCCATTTCTTCTTTAATGGCTTTCTTCCTTTGATTGGAAGCTAGTCTTAATGCTTAAAGAATTGTATTCTCTTTCTCTTTTAATGGCATAAATGGAATGATTGAAAGCTAGTCTTAATCCTTAAGGAATTGGTTTCCATTTCTTCTTTAATGGCTTTCTTCCTTTGAAGGGAAGCTAGTCTTAATGCTTAAGGAATTGGATTCTATTTCTAGTCTTATTGGCTTCAGTGGAATGATTGAAAGCTAGTCTTAATCCATAAGGAATTGGATTCTCTTTCTCTTTTAATGGCTTAAATGGAATGATTGAAAGCTAGTCTTAATCCTTAAGGAATTGGTTTCCATTTCTTCTTTAATGGCTTTCTTCCTTTGATTGGAAGCTAGTCTTAATGCTTAAGGAATTGGATTCTATTTCTAGTCTTATTGGCTTCAGTGGAATGATTGAACGCTAGTCTTAATCCATAAGGAATTGGATTCTCTTTCTCTTTTAATGGCTTAAATGGAATGATTGAAAGCTAGTCTTAATCCTTAAGGAATTGGTTTCCATTTCTTCTTTAATGGCTTTCTTCCTTTGATTGGAAGCTAGTCTTAATGCTTAAGGAATTGGATTCTTTTCTTAAGGATTTTATTTCTTCTTTAATAGCTTTCTTCCTTTGAATGGAAGTAGTCCTT
>JAVHNO010000200.1:0-63554 GCA_031439595.1 Pterocarpus santalinus | reverse complement strand
TTTAAGTTCTATTGGCCATTGTTTGAAAGCAAGTCTTATTCCTTAAGGAATTGGTTTCTCTTTGACCTTTAAGTTCTTTTGGAGATTGATTGGAAACAAGTCTTAATCCTTAAGGAATTGGTTTCTCTTTATTCTTTCAGTTCTTTTAGCCATGGATTGCAAGCAAGTCTTATTCCTTAAGGAATTGGTTTCTCTTTGACCTTTAAGTTCCTTTGGAGATTGATTGGAAGCAAGTCTTAGTCCTTAAGGAATTGGTTTCTCTTTATTCTTTAAGTCCTTTTAGCCATTGATTGAAAGCAAGTCTTATTCCTTAAGGAATTGGTTTCTCTTTGACCTTTAAGTTCTTTTGGAGATTGATTGAAGCGAGTCTTAATCCTTAAGGAATTGGTTTCTCTTTATTCTTTAAGTTCTTCTAGCCATTGATTGAAAGCAAGTCTTATTCCTTAGGGAATTGGTTTCTCTTTGACTTTAAGTTCTTAAGCAAGTCTTATTGATTAGGAAGCAAGTCTTAATTCTTTTGGCCTTTGAAATTCTTTATTCTTTAGGTTCTTTTGGCCATTGATTGGAAGCAAGTCTTAATCCTTAAGGAATTGGTTTCTCTGTGTTCTTTAAGTTCTTTTGGCCATTGATTGAAAGCAAGTCTTAATCCATAAGGAATTGGTTTCTCTTTGTTCTTTAAGTTCTTTTGGCCATTGATTGAAAGCAAGTCTTATTCCTTGAGGAATTGGTTTCTCTTTGTTCTTTAAGTTCTTTTGGCCATTGATTGAATGCAAGTCTTAATCCTTAAGGAATTGGTTTCTCTTTGTTCTTTAAGTTCTTTTGGCCATTGATTGAAAGCAAGTCTTATTCCTTAAGGAATTGGTTTCTGTTTGTTCTTTAAGTTCTTTTGGCCATTGATTGAAAGCAAGTCTTAATCGATAAGGAATTGGTTTCTCTTTGTTCTTTAAGTTCTTTTGGCCATTGATTGGAAGCAAGTCTTATTCCTTAACGAATTGGTTATCTTTGTTCTTTAAGTTCTTTTGGCCATTGATTGAAAGCAACTCTTAATCCATAAGGAATTGGTTTCTCTTTGTTCTTTAATTTCTTTTGGCCATTGATTGAAAGCAAGTCTTAATCCTTAAGGAATTGGTTTCTCTTTATTCTTTATGTTCTTTTGGCCATTGATTGAAAGCAAGTCTTATTCCCTAAGGAATTGGTTTTCTTTTCTTTACGTTCCTTTTCCCATTGATTTGAAGCAAGCGTTATTCCTTAAGGAATTGGTTTCTCTTTGTTCTTTAAGTTCTTTTGGCCATTGATTGAAAGCAAGTCTTAATCCTTAAGGAATTGGTTTCTCTTTGTTCTTTAAGTTCTTTTGGCCATTGATTGAAAGCAAGTCTTATTCCTTAAGGAATTGGTTTCTCTTTGTTCTTTAAGTTCTTTTGGCCATTGATTGAAAGCAAGTCTTAATCCATAAGGAATTGGTTTCTCTTTGTTCTTTAAGTTCTTTTGGCCATTGATTGAAAGCAAGTCTTAATACTTAAGGAATTGGTTTCTCTTTATTCTTTAAGTTCTTTTGGCCATTGATTGAAAGCAAGTCTTAATCCATAAGGAATTGGTTTCTCTTTGTTCTTTAAGTTCTTTTGGCCATTGATTGAAGCAAGTCTTAATCCATAAGGAATTGGTTTCTCTTTGTTCTTTAAGTTCTTTTGGCCATTGATTGAAAGCAAGTCTTAATCCTTAAGGAATTAGTTTCTCTTTGTTCATTAAGGTCTTTTGGCCGTTGATGGAAAGCAAGTCTTAATCCATAAGGAATTCGTTTCTCTTTATTCTTTAAGTTCTTTTGGCCATTCATTGAAAGCAAGTCTTAATCCATAAGGAATTGGTTTCTCTTTGTTCTTTAAGTTCTTTTGGCCATTGATTGAAAGCAAGTCTTAATCCATAAGGAATTGGTTTCTCTTTGTTCTTTAAGTTCTTTTGGCCATTGAATGAAAGCAAGTCTTATTCCATAAGGAATTGGTTTCTCTTTGTTCTTTAAGTTCTTCTGGCCATTGATTGAAAGCAAGTCTTAATCCTTAAGGAATTGGTTTCTCTGTGTTCTTTAGGTTCTTTTGGCCATTGATTGAAAGCAAGTCTTGATCCTTAAGGAATTGGTTTCTCTTTGTTCTTTAAGTTCTTTTGGCCATTGATTGAAAGCAAGTCTTAATCCTTAAGGAATTGGTTTCTCTTTGTTCTTTAAGTTCTTTTGGCCATTGATTGAAAGCAAGTCTTAATCCATAAGGAATTGGTTTCTCTTTGTTCTTTAAGTTCTTTTGGCCATTGATTGAAAGCAAGTCTTAATCCTTAAGGAATTGGTTTCTTTGTTCTTTAAGTTCTTTTGGCCATTGATTGAAAGCAAGTCTTAATCCATAAGAAATTGGTTTCTCTTTGTTCTTTAAGTTCTTTTGGCCATTGATTGAAAGCAAGTCTTATTCCTTAAGGAATTGGTTTTTCTTTGTTTTTTAAGTTCTTTTAGGCATTGATTGAAAGCAAGTTTTAATCCTTCAAGAATTGTTTTTCCTTTATTCTTTAAGTTCTTTTGGCCATTGATTGAAAGCAAGTCTTAATCCTTAAGGAATTGGTTTCTCTTTGTTCTTTAAGTTCTTTTGGCCAATGATTGAAAGCAAGTCTTAATCCTTAAGGAATTGGTTTCTCATTATTCTTTAAGTTCTTTTGGCCATTGATTGAAAGCAAGTCTTAATCCATAAGGAATTGGTTTCTCTTTGTTCTTTAAGTTCTTTTGGCCATTGATTGAAAGCAAGTCTTAATCCATAAGGAATTGGTTTCTCTTTGTTCTTTAAGTTCTTTTGGCCATTGATTGAAAGGAAGTCTTAATCCTTAAGGAATTGGTTTCTCTTTGTTCTTTAAGTTCTTTTGGCCATTGATTGAAAGCAAGTCTTAATCCATAAGGAATTGGTTTCTCTTTGTTCTTTAAGTTCTTTTGGCCATTGATTGAAAGCAAGTCTTAATCCATAAGGAATTGGTTTCTCTTTGTTCTTTAAGTTCTTTTGGCCATTGATTGAAAGAAAGTCTTAATCCATAGGGAATTGGTTTCTCTTTGTTCTTTAAGTTTTTATGGCCGTTGATTGAAAGCAAGTCTTAATCCATAAGGAATTGGTTTCTCTTTGTTCTTTAAGTTCTTTTGGCCATTGATTGAAAGCAAGTCTTATTCCTTAAGGAATTGGTTTCTCTTTGTTCTTTAAGTTCTTTTGGCCATTGATTGAAAGCAAGTCTTAATCCTTAAGGAATTGGTTTCTCTTTGTTCTTTAAGTTCTTTTGGCCATTGATTGAAAGCAAGTCTTAATCCATAAGGAATTGGTTTCTCTTTGTTCTTTAAGTTCTTTTGGCCATTGATTGAAAGCAAGTCTTAATCCTTAAGGAATTGGTTTCTCTTTGTTCTTTAAGTTCTTTTGGCCATTGATTGAAAGCAAGTCTTAATCCATAAGGAGTTGGTTTCTCTTTGTTCTTTAAGTTCTTTTGCCACTGATTGAAAGCAAGTCTTATTCCTTAAGGATTTGGTTTCTCTTTGTTCTTTAAGTTCTTTTGGCCATTGATTGAAAGCAAGTCTTATTCCTTAAGGAATTGGTTTCTCTTTGTTCTTTAAGTTCTTTTGGCCATTGATTGAAAGCAAGTCTTAATCCTTAAGGAATTGGTTTCTCTTCATTCTTTAAGTTCTTTTGGCCATTGATTGAAAGCAAGTGTTAATCCTTAAGGAATTAGTTTCTCTTTGTTCTTTAAGTTCGTGTGGCCATTGATTGAAAGCAAGTCTTAATCCTTTAGGAATTGGTTTCTCTTTGTTCTTTAAGTTCTTTTGGCCATCGATTGAAAGCAAGTCTTAATCCTTTAGGAATTGGTTTCTCTTTGTTCTTTAAGTTCTTTTGGCCATTGATTGAAAGCAAGTCTTAATGCACAAGGAATTGGTTTCTCTTTGTTCTTGCAGTTCTTCTGGCCACTGATTGAAAGCAAGTCTTAATCCTTAAGGAATCGGTTTCTCTTCATTCTTTAAGTTCTTTTGGCCATTGATTGAAAGCAAGTCTTAATCCTTTAGGAATTCGTATCTCTTTGTTCTTTAAGCTCTTTTGGCCATTGATTGAAAGCAAGTCTTAATCCATGAGGAATTGGTTTCTCTTTGTTCTTTAAGTTCTTTTGGCCATTGATAGAAAGCAAGTCTTAGCGCAAAAGGAATTGGTTTCTCATTGTTCTTTAAGTTCTCTTTGGCCATTGATTGAAAGCAAGTCTTAATCCATAAGGAATTGGTTTCTCTTTGTTCTTTAAGTTCTTCTGGCCATTGATTGAAAGCAAGTCTTAATCCTTAAGGAATTGGTTTCTCGTTATTCTTTACATTCTTTTGGCCATTGATTGAAAGCAAGTCTTAATCCATGAGGAATTAGTTTTGCTTTGTTCTTCAAGTTCTTTTGGCCATTGATTGAAAGCAAGTCTTAATCCTTAAGGAATTGGTTTCTCTTTGCTCTTAAAGTTCTTTTGGCCATTGATTGAAAGCATGTCTTAATCCTTAAGGAATTGGTTTCTCTTTCTTCTTTAAGTTCTTTTGGCCATTGATTGAAAGCAAGTCTTAATCCTTAAGGAATTGGTTTCTCTTTGTTCTTTAAGTTCTTTTGGCCATTGATTGAAAGCAAGTCTTAATCCTTAAGGAATTGGTTTCTCTTTGTTCTTTAAGTTCTTTTGGCCATTGATTGAAAGCAAGTCTTATTCCTTAAGGAATTGGTTTCTCTTTGTTCTTTAAGTTCTTTTGGCCATTGATTGAAAGCAAGTCTTAATCCATAAGGAATTGGTCTCTCTTTGTTCTTTAACTTCTTTTGGCCATTGATTGAAAGCAAGTCTTATTCCTTAAGGAATTGGTTTCTCTTTGTTCTTTAAGTTCTTTTGGCCATTGATTGAAAGCAAGTCTTAATCCATAAGGAATTGGTCTCTCTTTGCTCTTTAAGTTCTTTTGGCCATTGATTGAAAGCAAGTCTTAATCCATAAGGAATTGGTTTCTCTTTGTTCTTTAAGTTCTTTTGGCCATTGATTGAAAGCAAGTCTTAATCCATAAGGAATTGGTTTCTCTTTGTTTTTTAAGTTCTTTTGGCCACTGATTGAAAGCAAGTCTTATTCCTTAAGTTCTTTTGGAGATTGATTGAAAGCAAGTCTTAATCCATAAGGAATTGGTTTCTCTTTGTTCTTTAAGTTCTTTTGGCCATTGATTGAAAGCAAGTCTTAATGCATAAGGAATTGGTTTCTCTTTGTTCTTTAACTTCTTTTAGCCATTCATTGGAAGCAATTCTTAATCCTTAAGGAATTGGTTTCTCTTTGGTCTTTAAGTTCTTTTGGCCACTGATTGAAAGCAAGTCATATTCCTTAAGGAATTTGTTTCTCTCTGTTTTTTAAGTTGTTTTGGCCATTGATTGAATGCAACTCTTAATCCTTTAGGAATTGGTTTCTCTTTGTTCTTTAAGTTCTTTTCGCCACTGATTGAAAGCAACTCTTAATCCTTCAGGAATTGGTTTCTCTTTGTTCTTTAAGTTCTTTTGGCCATTGATTGAAAGCAAGTCTTAATCCTTAAGGAATTGGTTTCTCTTTGTTCTTTAAGTTCTTTTGGCCATTGATTGAAAGCAAGTCTTAATCCTTAAGGAATTGGTTTCTCTTTGTTCTTTAAGTTGATTTGGCCATTCATTGAAAGCAAGTCTTAATCCATAAGGAATTGGTTTCTCTTTGTTCCTTAAGTTCTTTTGGCCATTGACTGAAAGCAAGTCTTAATCCATAAGGAATTGGTTTCTCTTTGTTCCTTAAGTTCTTCTGGCCATTGATTGAAAGCCAGTCTTAATCCTTAAGGAATTGGTTTCTCTTTGTTCTTTAAGTTCTTTTGGCCATTGATTGAAGGCAAGTCTTATTCCATAAGGAATTGGTTTCTGTTCGTTCTTTAAGTTCTTTTGGCCATTGATTGAAAGCAAGTCTTAATCCATAAGGAATTGGTTTCTCTTTGTTCTTTAAGCTCTTTTGGCAATTGATTGAAAACAAGTCTTAATCCATAAGGAATTGGTTTCTCTTTGTTCTAGTTCTTTTGGCCATTGATTGAAAGCAAGTCTTAATCCATAAGGAATTGGTTTTGCTTTGTTCTTTAAGTTCTTTTCGCTATTGATTGAAAGCAAGTCTTAATCCTTAAGAAAATGGTTTCGCTTTGTTCTTTAAGTTCTTTTGGCCAATGATTGAAAGCAAATTTTAAACCTTAAGGAATTGGTTTCTCTTGGTCCTTTAAGTTTTTTTGACCATTGATTGAAAGTAAGCCTTTATCCATAAGGAATTGGTTTCTGTTTGTTCTTTAAGTTCTTTTGGCCATTGATTAAAAGCAAGCCTTAATCCATATGGAAATGGTTTCTTTTTGTTCTTAAAGTTCTTTTGGCCATTGATTGAATGCAAGTCTTAATCCTTAAGGAATTGGTTTCTCTTTGTTCTTTAAGTTCTTTTGGCCATTGATCGGAAGCAAGTCTCAATGCACATGGAATTGGTATGTCTTTGGTCTTTAAGTTCTTCTGGCTATTCCTTAAGGAATTGGTTTCTCCTTAATCCTTAAGGAATTGCTTTCTCTTTGAGCTTTAAGTTCTTTTGGAGATTGATTTGAAGCAAGTCTTAATCCTTAAGGAATTGGTTTCTCTTTATTCATTAAGTTCTTTTGGCCATTGATTGAAAGGAAGTCTTAATCCTTTAGGAATTGGTTCCTGCTTGACCTTTAAGTTCTTTTGGAGATTGATTGGATGCAAATCTTAATCCTTAAGGATTTGGTTTCTCTTTGTTCTTTAAGCTCTTTTAGCCATTGATTGAAAGCAAGTCTTATTCCTTAAGGAATTGGTTTCTCTTTGACCTTTAAGTTCTTTTGGAGATTGATTGGAAGCAAGTCTTAATCCTTAAGGTATTGATTTCTCTTTATTCTTTCAGTTCTTTTGGCCATTTATTGAAACCAAGTCTTATTCCTTAAGGAATTGGTTTCTCTTTGACCTTTAAGTCATTTTGGAGATTGATTGAAAGCAAGTCTTATTCCTTAAGGAATTGGTTTCTCTTGATTCTTTAAGTTCTTTTAGCCATTGATTGAAGCAAGTCTTAATCCTTAAGGAATTGGTATGTCTAGGACCTTTAAGTTCTTTTGGCCATTCATTGAAAGCAAGTCTTAATCCTTAAGGAATTGGTTTCTCTTTGACCTTTAAGTTCTTTTGGAGATTGATTAGAAGCAAGTCTTAATCCTTAAGGAATTGGTTTCTCTTTATTCTTTAAGTTCTTTTAGCCATTGATTGAAAGCAAGTCTTATTCCTTAAGGAATTGGTTTCTTTTTGACCTTTAAGTTCTTTTGGCCATTGATTGAAAGCAACTCTTATTCCTTAAGGAATTGGTTTCTCTTTATTCTTTAAGTTTCTTTGGCCATTGATTGGAAGCAAGTCTTATTCCTTAAGGAATTGGTCTCTTTGACCTTCAAATTCTTTTGGAGATTGGTTGGAAGTGGGTCTTGATCCTTCAGGAAGTGGTTTCTCGTTATTCTTTAAGTTCTGTTAGCCATTGATTGACAGCAAGTCTTATTCCTTAAGGAATTGGTTTCTCTTTGACCTTTAAGTTCTTTTGGAGATTGATTGGAAGCAAGTCTTAATCCTTAAGGAATTGGTTTCTCCTTATTCTTTAAGTTCTTTTAGCCATTGATTGAAAGCAAGTCTTATTCCTTAAGGAATTGGTTTCTCTTTGACCTTTAAGTTCTTTTGGAGATTGATTGGAAGCAAGTCTTAATCCTTAAGGAATTGGTTTCTCTTTATTCTTTAAGTTCTTTTGGCCATTGATTGAATGCAAGTCTTATTCCTTAAGGAATTGGTTTCTCTTTGACCTTTAAGTTCTTTTGGCGATTGATTGAAGCAAGTCTTAATCCTTAAGGAATTGGTTTCTCTTTATTCTTTAAGTTCTTTTAGCCATTGATTGAAAGCAAGTCTTATTCCTTAAGGAATTGGTTTCTCTTTGACCTTTAAGTTCTTTTGGAGATTGATTGAGGCAAGTCTTAATCCTTAATGAATTGGTTTCTCTTTGTTCTTTAAGTTCTTTTAGCCATTGATTGAAAGCAAGTCTTATTCCTTAAGGAATTGGTTTCTCTTTGACCTTTAAGTTCTTTTGGAGATTGATTGGAAGCAAGTCTTAAACCTTAAGGAATTGGTTTCTCTTTATTCTTTAAGTTCTTTTAGCCATTGATTGAAAGCAAGTCTTATTCCTTAAGGAATTGGTTTCTCTTTGACCTTTAAGTTCTTTTGGAGATTTATTGGAAGCAAGTCTTAATCCTTAAGGAATTGGTTTTTCTTTATTCTTTAAGTGCTTCTAGCCATTGATTGAAAGCAAGTCTTATTCCTTAAGGAATTGGTTTCCCTTTATTCTTTAAGTTCTTTTGGAGATTGATTGAAGCAAGTCTTAATCCTTAAGGAATAGGTTTCTCTTTGTTCTTTAAGTAGTTTAAGCCATTGATTGAAAGCAAGTCTTATTCCTTAAAGAATTGGTTTCTCTTTGACCTTTAAGTTCTTTTGGACATTGATTGGAAGCAAGTCTTAATCCTTAAGGAATTGGTTTCTCTTTATTCTTTAAGTTCTTTTAGCCATTGATTGAAAGCAAGTCTTATTCCTTAAGGAATTGGTTTCTCTTTGACTTTAAGTTCTTTTGGAGATTGATTGGAAGGGAGTCTTAATCCTTAAGGAATTGGTTTCTCTTTGTTCTTTACGTTCTTTTGGACGTTGATTGAAAGCAAGTCTTATTCGTTAAGGAATTGGTTTCTCTTTGACCTTTAAGTTCTTTTGGAGATTGATTTGAAGCAAGTCTTAGTCCTTAAGGAATTGGTTTCTCTTTATTCTTTAAGTCCTTTCGGCCATTGATTGAAGCAAGTCTTAATCCATAAGGAATTGGTTTCGCTTTGTTCTTTAAGTTCTTTTGGCCATTGATTGAAAGCAAGTCTTATTCCTTAAGGAATTGGTTTCTCTTTGACCTTTAAGTTCTTTTGGAGATTGATTGGAAGCAAGTCTTAATCCTTAAGGAATTAGTTTTCTTTATTCTTTAAGTTCTTTCAGCCATTGATTGAATGCAAGCCTTATTCCTTAAGGAATTGGTTTCTCTTTGACCTTTAAGTTCTTTTGGAGATTGATTGGAAGCAAGTCTTAATCCTTAAGGAATTGGTTTCTCTTTATTCTTTAAGTTCTTTTAGCCATTGATTGAAAGCAAGTCTTATTCCTTAAGGAATTGGTTTCTCTTTGACCTTTAAGTTCTTTTGGAGATTGATTGGAAGCAAGTCTTAATCCTTAAGGAATTGGTTTCTCTTTATTCTTTAAGTTCTTTTAGCCATTGATTGAAAGCAAGTCTTATTCCTTAAAGAATTGGTTTCTCTTTGACCTTTAAGTTCTTTTGGAGCGTGATTGGATTAAGTCTTAATCCGTAAGGAATTGGTTTCTCTTTGTTCTTTAAGTTCTTTTAGCCATTGATTGAAAGCAAGTCTTATTCCTTAAGGAATTGGTTTCTCTTTGACTTTAAGTTCTTTTGGAGATTGACTAGAAGCAAGTCTTAATCCGTAAGGAATTGGTTTCGCTTTGTTCTTTAAGTTCTTTTAGCCATTGATTGAAAGCAAGTCTTATTCCTTAAGGAATTGGTTTCTCTTTGACCTTTAAGTTCTTTTGGAGATTGATTGGAAGCAAGTCTTAATCCTTAAGGAATTGGTTTCTCTTTATTCTTTAAGTCTTTTTAGCCATTGATTGAAAGCAAGTCTTATTCCTCAAGGAATTGGTTTCTCTTTGACCTTTAAGTTCTTTTGGAGATTGATTGAAAGCAAGACTTAATCCTTAAGGAATTGGTTTCTTTATTCTTTAAGTTCTTTTAGCCATTGATTGAAGCAAGTCTTATTCCTTAAGGAATTGGTTTCTCTTTGACCTTTAAGTTCTTTTGGAGATTGATTGGAAGCAAGTCTTAATCCTTAAGGAATTGGTTTCTCTTTGTCCTTTAAGTTCTTTTTGCCATTGATTGGAAGCAAGTCTTATTCCTTAAGGAATTGGTTTCTCTTTGACCTTTAAGTTCACTTGGAGATTGATTGGAGGCAAGTCTTAATCCTTAAGGAATTGGTTTCTCTTGATTCTTTAAGTTCATTTGGAGATTGATTGGAAGCAAGTCTTAATCCATAAGGAATTGGTTTCTCTTTGTTCTTTAAGTTCTTTTGGAGATTGATTGGAAGCGAGTCTTAATTCTTAAGGAATTGGTTTCTCTTGATTCTTTAAGTTCTTTTAGCCATTGATTGAAAGCAAGTCTTATTCCTTAAGGAATTGGTTTCTCTTTGACCTTTAAGTTCTTTTGGAGATTGATTGGAAGCAAGTCTTAATCCTTAAGGAATTGGTTTCTCTTTATTCTTTAAGTTCTTTTAGCCATTGATTGAAAGCAAGTGTTATTCCTTAAGGAATTGGTTTCTCTTTGAGTTTAAGTTCTTTTGGAGATTGATTGGAAGGGAGTCTTAATCCTTAAGGAATTGGTTTCTCTTTATTCTTTAAGTTCTTTTAGCCATTGATTGAAGGCAAGTCTTATTCCTTAAGGAATTGGTTTCTCTTTGACCTTTAAGTTCTTTTGGAGATTGATTGGAAGCAAGTCTTAATCCTTAAGGAATTGGTTCCTCTTTATTCTTTAAGTTCTTTTAGCCATTGATTGGAAGCAAGTCTTATTCCTTAAGGAATTGGTTTCTCTTTGACGTTTAAGTTCTTTGGAGATTGATTGGAAGCGAGTCTTAATCCTTAAGGAATTGGTTTCTCTTTATTCTTTAAGTTCTTTTAGCCATTGATTGAAAGCAAGTCTTATTCCTTAAGGAATTGGTTTCTCTTTGACTTTAAGTTCTTTTGGAGATTGATTGGAAGCAAGTCTTGATCCTTAAGGAATTTGTTTCTCTTTATTTTAAGTTCTTTTAGCCATTGATTGAAAGCAAGTCTTATTCCTTAAGGAATTGGTTTCTCTTTGACCTTTAAGCTCTTTTGGAGATTGATTGAATGCAAGTCTTAACCCTTAAGGAATTGCTTTCTCTTTATTCTTTAAGTTCTTTTAGCCATTGATTGAATGCAAGTCTTTTTCCTTAAGGAATTGGTTTCTCTTTGACCTTTAAGTTCTTTTGGTGATTGATTGGAAGCAAGTTTTAATCCTTAAGGAATTGGTTTCTCTTTATTCTTTAAGTACTTTTAGCCATTGATTGAAAGCAAGTCTTATTCCTTAAAGAATTGGTTTCTCTTTGACCTTTAAGTTCCTTTGGAGATTGATTGGAAGCGAGTCTTGATCCTTAAGGAATTGGTTTCTCTTTATTCTTTAAGTTCTTTTAGCCATTGATTGAAAGCAAGTCTTATTCCTTAAGGAATTGGTTTCTCTTTGACTTTAAGTACTTTTGGAGATTGATTCGAAGGGAGTCTTAATCCTTAAGGAATTGGATTCTCTTTATTCTTTAAGGTCATTTAGCCATTGATTGAAAGCAAGTCTTATTCCTTAAGGAATTGGTTTCTCTTTGACCTTTAAGTTGTTTTGGAGATTGATTGAAGCAAGTCTTAATCCTTAAGGAATTGGTTTCTCTTTATTCTTTAAGTTCTTTTGGCCATTGATTGAAAGCAAGTCTTATTCCTTAAGGAATTGGTTTCTCTTTGACCTTTAAGTTCTTCTGGAGATTGATTGGAAGCAAGTCTTAATTCATAAGGGATTGGTTTCTCTTTGTTCTTTAAGTTCTTTTGGCCATTGATTGAAAGCCAGTCTTATTTCTTAAGAAATTGATTTCTGCTTGACCTTTAAGTTCTTTTCGAGATTGATTAGAAGCAGGTGTTAATCCTTAATGAATTGGTTTCTCTTTATTCTTTAAGTTCTTTTAGCCATTGATTGAAAGCAAGTCTTATTCCTTAAGGAATTGGTTTCTCTTTGACCTTTAAGTTCTTTTGGAGATTGATTGAAAGCAAGTCTTAATCCTTAAGGAATTGGTTTCTCTTTATTCTTTAAGTTCTTTTGGCCATTGATTGAAAGCAAGTCTTATTCCTTAAGGAATTGGTTTCTCTTTTACCTTTAAGTTCTTTTGGAGATTGATTGAAAGCAAGTCTGATTCCTTAAGGATTTGGTTTCTCTTTGTTCTTTAAGTTCTTTTGGAGATTGATTGAAAGCAAGTCTTAATCCTTAAGGAATTGGTTTCTCTTTATTCTTTAAGTTCTTTTGGCCATTGATTGAAAGCAAGTCATATTCATATAAGGAATTGGTTTCTCTTTGACCTTTAAGTTCTTTTGGAGATTGATTGGAAGTAAGTCTTAGCCCATAAGGAATTGGTTTCTCTTTGACCTTTAAGTTCTTTTAGCCATTGATTGAAAGCAAGTCTTATTCCTTAAGGAATTGGTTTCTCTTTGACCTTTAAGTTCTTTTGGAGATTGATTGGAAGCAAGTCTTAATCCTTAAGGAATTGGTTTCTCCTTATTCTTTAAGTTCTTTTAGCCATTGATTGAAAGCAAGTCTTATTCCTTAAGGAATTGGTTTCTCTTTGACTTTAAGTTCTTTTGGAGATTGATTGCAGGCAAGTCTTAATCCATAAGGAAGTGGTTTCTCTTTGTTCTTTAAGTTCTTTTAGCCATTGATTGAAAGCAAGTCTTATTCCTTAAGGAATTGGTTTCTCTTTGACCTTTAAGTTCTTTTGGAGATTGATTGGAAGCAGGTCTTAATCCTTAAGGAATTGGTTTCTCTTTATTATTTAAGTTCTTTTAGCCATTGATTGAAACAAGTCTTATTCCTTAAGGAATTGGTTTCTCTTTGACTTTAAGTTCTTTTGGAGATTGATTGGAAGCAAGTTTTAATCCATAAGGAATTGGTTTCTTTGACCTTTAAGTTCTTTTAGAGATTGATTGAAAAAGTCTTAGGAATTCTCTTCTTTAAGTTCTTTAGATTTGATTGAAGTTCTCTTCTTGATTGGAAGCAAGTCTTGTCCTTTAAGAGATTTGGGTTTTGATTGAAGCAAGTCTTAATCCTTAAGGAATTGATTGAAAGCAAGTCTTTAATTTCTTGGTTTCTCTTTGACCATTGATTTAAAGATTGATTGGAAATTTCTTATTCCTTAAGGAAGTTGCCTCTTTCTTTAAGTTCTTAATTTAAGGAATTGGAAATTGATCTTAATCCTAGTCTAACATATCTAATTTGTTTCTCTTAATTTCTTTTAGCCATTGATTGAAGCAAGTCTTATTCCTTAAGGAATTGGTTTCTCTTTGACCTTTAAGTTTAGCCATTGATTTGAGTCTTAATCCTTAAAAAGTAAAATTGTTTCTCTTTATTCTGGAGATTTCTTTTAAGCAAATTGAAAGAAGTCTTATTCCTTAAGAATTTCTCTTTCTCTTTAAGTTGATTAGATTGATTGAAAGCAAGTCTTATTCAGGAATTGGCTTTATTCTTTAAGTTCTTTAAGAATTTGAAAGCAAGTCTTTAAGGAATTGGTTTCTCTTCTTTAAGTTCTTTTAGGATTGATTGAAGCAAGTCTTATTTTAGGAATTGGAATGACCAAGTTCTTTTGGAGATTGAAGCAAGTCTTAATCCATAAGGAATTGGCTTTTCTTTGTTCTTTAAGTTCTTTTAGCCGTTGATTGAAAGCAAGTCTTTTTCCTTAAGGAATTGGTTTCTCTTTGACCTTTAAGTTCTTTTGGAGATTGATTGGAACCAAGTCTTAATCCATAAGGAATTGGTTTCTCTTTGTTCTTTAAGTTCTTTTAGCCATTGATTGAAAGCAAGTCTTATTCCTTAAGGAATTGGTTTCTCTTTGACCTTTAATTTCTTTTGGAGATTGATTGGAAGGGAGTCTTAATCCTGAAGGAATTGGTTTCTCTTTTTCTTTAAGTTCTTTTGGCCATTGATTAAGCAAGTCTTTTAGGAATTGGCTTTGTTCATTGATTGAAAGCAAGTCTTATTCCTTAAGGAATTGGTTTCTCTTGGACCTTTAAGTTCTTTTGGAGATTGATTGGAAGCAAGTCTTAATCCTTAAGGAATTGGTTTCTCTTTATTCTTTAAGTTCTTTTAGCCATTGATTGAAAGCAAGTCTTATTCCTTAAGGAATTGGTTTCTCTTTGACCTTTAAGTTCTTTTGGAGATTGATTGGAAGCAAGTCTTAATCCTTAAGGAATTGGTTTCTCTTTATTCTTTAAGTTCTTTTGGCCATTGATTGAAAGCAAGTCTTATTCCTTAAGGAATTGGTTTCTCTTTGTTCTTTAAGTTCTTTTGGAGATTGATTGAAAGGAAGTCTTATTCCTTAAGAATTGGTTTCTCTTTGTTCTTTAAGTTCTTTTGGCCAATGATTGAAAGTAAGCGTTATTCCTTAAGGAATTGGTTTCTCTTTGGTCTTTAAGTTCTTTTGGAGATTGATTGAAAGCAAGTCTTAATCCTTAAGGAATTGGTTTCTCTTCATTCTTTAAGTTCTTTTGGCCATTGATTGAAAGCAAGTCTTATTCCTTAAGGAATTGGTTTCTCTTTGACCTTTAAGTTCTTTTGGAGATTGATTGGAAGCAAGTCTTAATCCTTAAGGAATTGGTTTCTCTTTATTCTTTAAGTTCTTTTAGCCATTGATTGAAAGCAAGTCTTATTCCATAAGGACTTGGTTTCTCTTTCACCTTTAAGTTCTTTTGGAGATTGATTGGAAGCAAGTCTTAATCCTTAAGGAATTGGTTTCTCTTTATTCTTTAAGTTCTTTTGGCCATTGATTGAAAGCAAGTCTTATTCCTTAAGGAATTGGTTTCTCTTTGACCTTTAAGTTCTTTTGGAGATTGATTGAGGCAAGTGTTAATCCTTAAGGAATTGGTTTCTCTTTGTTCTTTAAGTTCCTTTAGCCATTGATAGAAAGCAAGTCTTAATCCTCAAGGAACTGGTTTCTCTTTGACCTTTAAGTTCTTTTGGAGATTGATTGGGAGCAAGTCTTAATCCTTAAGGAATTGGTTTCTCTTTGTTCTTTAAGTTCTTTTGGCCATTGATTGAAGGTAAGTCTTATTCCTTAAGGAATCGGTTTCTCTTTATTCTTTAAGTTCTTTTAGCCATTGATTGAAAGCAAGTCTTATTCCTTAAGGAATTGGTTTCTCTTTGACCTTTAAGTTCTTTTGGAGATTGATTAGAAGCAAGTCTTATTCCTTAAGGAATTGGTTTCTTATTATTCTTTAAGTTCTTTTGGAGATTGATTGGAGGCAAGTGTTAATCCATAAGGAAGTGGTTTCTCTTTGTACTTTAAGTTCTTTTAGCCATTGATTGAAAGCAAGTCTTATTCCTTAAGGAATTGGTTTCTCTTTGTTCTTTAAGTTCTTTTGGCCATTGATTTAAAGCAAGTCTTATTCCTTAAGGAATTGATTTCTCTATATTCTTTCAGTTCTCTTGGCGATTGATTGAAAGCAAGCCTTAATCCATAAGGAATTGGTTTCTCTTTGTTCTTTAAGTTCTTTTAGCCATTGATTGAAAGCAAGTCTTATTCCTTAAGGAATTGGTTTCTCTTTGACTTTAAGTTCTTTTGGAGATTGATTGGAAGCAAGTCTTAATCCTTAAGGAATTGGTTTCTCTTTGTTCTTTAAGTTCTTTTAGCCATTGATTGCAAGCAAGTCTTATTCCTTAAGGAATTGGTGTCGCTTTGACTTTAAGTTCTTTTGGCCATTGATTGAATGCAAGTCTTATTCCTTAAGGAATTGGTTTCTCTTTATTCTTTAAGTTCTTTTAGCCATTGATTGAAAGCAAGTCTTAATCCATAAGGAATTGGTTTCTCTTTGTTCTTTAAGTTCTTTTGGCCATTGATTGAAAGCAAGTCTTATTCCTTAAGGAATTGGTTTCTCTTTGCTCTTTACGTTCTTTTGGCTATTGATTGGAAGCAAGTCTTATTCCTTAAGGAATTGGTTTCTCTTTGACTTTCAAGTTCTTTTGGCCATTGATTGAAAGCAAGTCTTATTCCTTAAGGAATTGGTTTCTCTTTGTTCTTTAAGTTCTTTTGGCCATTGATTGAAAGCAAGTCTTATTCATTAAGGAATTGGTTTCTCTTTGTTCTTCAAGTTCTTTTGGCCATTGATTGAAAGCAAGTCTTATTCCTTAAGGAATTGGTTTCTCTTTGACTTTAAGTTCTTTTGGCCATTGATTGAAGCAAGTCTTATTCCTTAAGGAATTGGAGACTCTTTGACTTTAAGTTCTTTTGGAGATTGATTGAAAGCAAGTCTTAATCCTTAAGGAATTGGTTTCTCTTTATTCTTTAAGTTCTTTTGGCCATTGATTGAAAGCAAGTCTTATTCCTTAAGGAATTGGTTTCTCTTTGACCTTTAAGTTCTTTTGGAGATTGATTAGAAGCAAGTCTTAATCCATAAGGAATTGGTTTCTCTTTGTTCTTTAAGTTCTTTTAGCCATTAATTGAAAGCAAGTTTTATTCCTGAAGGAATTGGATTCTCTTTGACTTTACGTTCTTTTGGTGATTGATTGGAAGCAAGTCTTAATCCATAAGCAATTGGTTTCGCTTTGTTCTTTAAGTTCTTTTAGCCATTGATTGAAAGCAAGTCTTAATCCGTAAGGAATTGGTTTCTCTTTGTTCTTTAAGTTCTTTTGGAGATTGATTGAAGGCAAGTCTTAATCCTTAAGCAATTGGTTTCTCTTTCTTTCTTTAAGTTCTTTTTAGCCATTGATTGAAAGCAAGTCCTAATCTTATGGAATTGGTTTCTCTTTGACCTTTAAGTTCTCTTGGAGATCGATTGGAAACAGGTCTTAATCCTTAAGGAATTGGTTTCTTTTTATTCTTTAAGTTCCTTTGGCCATTGATTGAAAGCAAGTCTTATTCCTTAAGGAATTGGTTTCTCTTTGTTCTTTAAGTTCTTTTGGCCATTGATTGAAAGCAAGTCTTAATCCTTAAGGAATTGGTTTCTCTTTATTCTTTAAGTTCTTTTAGCCATTGATTGAAAGCAAGTCTTATTCCTTAAGGAATTGGTTTCTCTTTGTTCTTTAAGTTCTTTTGGCCATTGATTGAAAGCAAGTCTTAATCCTTAAGGAATTGGTTTCTCTTTGTTCTTTAAGTTCTTTTGGCCATTGATTGAAAGCAAGTCTTAATCCATAAGGAATTGGTTTCTCTTTGACCTTTAAGTTCTTTTGGCCATTGATTGAAAGCAAGTCTTAATCCTTAAGGAATTGGTTTCTCTTTATTCTTTAAGTTCTTTTGGCCATTGATTGAAAGCAAGTCTTATTCCTTAAGGAATTGGTTTCTCTTTGACCTTTAAGTTCTTTTGGAGATTGATTGGAAACAAGTCTTAATCCTTACGGAATTGGTTCCTCTTTCTTCTTTAAGTTCTTTTAGCCATTGATTGAAAGCAAGTCTTATTCCTTAAGGAATTGGTTTCTCTTTGACCTTTAAGTTCTTTTGGAGATTGATTGGAAGCAAGTCTTAATCCTTAAGGAATTGGTTTCTCTTTGTTCTTTAAGTTCTTTGAGCCATTGATTGAAAGCAAGTCTTATTCCTTAAGGAATTGGTTTCTCTTTGACTTTAAGTTCTTTTGGAGATTGATTGAAAGCAAGTCTTAATCCTTAAGGAATTGGTTTCTCTTTGTTCTTTAAGTTCTTTTAGCCATTGATTGAAAGCAAGTCTTATTCCTTAAGGAATTGGTTTCTCTTTGACCTTTAAGTTCTTTTGGCCATTGATTGAAAGCAAGTCTTAATCCATAAGGAATTGGTTTCTCTTTGTTCTTTAAGTTCTTTTGGCCATTGATTGAAGGTAAGTCTTATTCCTTAAGGAATCGGTTTCTCTTTTTCTTCAAGTTCTTTTGGTTATTGATTGAAAGAAAGTCTTATTCCTTAAGGAATTGGTTTCGCTTTGTTCTTTAAGTTCTTTTGGCCATTGATTGAAAGCAAGTCTTATTCCTTAAGGAATTGGTTTCTCTTTGACCTTTAAGTTCTTTTGGAGATTGATTGGAAGCAAGTCTTAATCCTTAAGGAATTGGTTTCTCTTTGTTCTTTAAGTTCTTTTAGCCATTGATTGAAAGCAAGTCTTATTCCTTAAGGAATTGGTTTCTCTTTGACCTTTAAGTTCTTTTGGAGATTGATTGAATGCAAGTCTTAATCCTAAGGAATTGGTTTCTCTTTATTCTTTAAGTTCTTTTAGCCATTGATTGAAAGCAAGTCTTATTCCTTAAGGAATTGGTTTCTCTTTGACCTTTAAGTTCTTTTGGAGATTGATTGAAGCAAGTCTTAATCCTTAAGGAATTGGTTTCTCTTTATTCTTTAAGTTCTTTTAGCCATTGATTGAAAGCAAGTCTTATTCCTTAAGGAATTGGTTTCTCTTTGACTTTAAGTTCTTTTGGAGATTGATTGGAAGCAAGTCTTAATCCTTAAGGAATTGGTTTCTCTTTGTTCTTTAAGTTCTTTTAGCCATTGATTGAAAGCAAGTCTTATTCCTTAAGGAATTGGTTTCTCTTTGACCTTTAAGTTCATTTGGAGATTGATTGAAATCAAGTCTTAATCCTTAAGGAATTGGTTTCTCTTTATTCTTTAAGTTCTTTTAGCCATTGATTGAAAGCAAGTCTTATTCCTTAAGGAATTGGTTTCTCTTTGACCTTTAAGTTCTTTTGGAGATTGATTGAAGCAAGTCTTAATCCTTAAGGAATTGGTTTCTCTTTGATTCTTTAAGTTCTTTTAGCCATTGATTGAAAGCAAGTCTTAATCCTTAAGGAATTGGTTTCTCTTTATTCTTTAAGTTCTTTTGGAGATTGATTGGAAGCAAGTCTTAATCCTTAAGGAATTGGTTTCTCTTTGTTCTTTAAGTTCTTTTAGCCATTGATTGAAAGCAAGTCTTATTCCTTAAGGAATTGGTTTCTCTTTGAACTTTAAGTTCTTTTGGAGATTGATTGAACAAGTCTTAATCCTTAAGGAATTGGTTTCTCTTTGTTCTTTAAGTTCTTTTAGCCATTGATTGAAAGCAAGTCTTATTCCTTAAGGAATTGGTTTCTCTTTGACCTTTAAGTTCTTTTGGAGATTGATTGGAAGCAAGTCTTAATCCTTAAGGAATTGGTTTCTCTTTGTTCTTTAAGTTCTTTTGGCCATTGATTGAAAGCAAGTCTTATTCCTTAAGGAATTGGTTTCTCTTTGACCTTTAAGTTCTTTTGGAGATTGATTGGAAGCAAGTCTTAATCTATAAGGAATTGGTTTCTCTTTGTTCTTTAAGTTCTTTTAGCCATTGATTGAAAGCAAGTCTTATTCCTTAAGGAATTGGTTTCTCTTTGACCTTTAAGTTCTTTTGGAGATTGATTGGAAGCAAGTCTTAATCCTTAAGGAATTGGTTTCTCTTTATTCTTTAAGTTCTTTTAGCCATTGATTGAAAGCAAGTCTTATTCCTTAAGGAATTGGTTTCTCTTTGACCTTTAAGTTCTTTTGGAGATTGATTGGAAGCGAGTCTTGATCCATAAGGAATTGGTTTCTCTTTATTCTTTAAGTTCTTTTAGCCATTGATTGAAAGCAAGTCTTATTCCTTAAGGAATTGGTTTCTCTTTGACCTTTAAGTTCTTTTGGAGATTGATTGGAAGCAAGTCTTAATCCATAAGGAATTGGTTTCTCTTTGTTCTTTAAGTTCTTTTAGCCATTGATTGAAAGCAAGTCTTATTCCTTAAGGAATTGGTTTCTCTTTGACCTTTAAGTTCTTTTGGAGATTGATTGCAAGCAAGTCTTAATCCTTAAGGAATTGGTTTCTCTTTATTCTTTAAGTTCTTTTGGCCATTGATTGAAAGCAAGTCTTATTCCTTAAGGAATTGGTTTCTCTTTGACCTTTAAGTTCTTTTGGAGATTGATTGAAAGCAAGTCTTAATCCTTAAGGAATTGGTTTCTCTTTATTCTTTAAGTTCTTTTAGCCATTGATTGAAAGCAAGTCTTATTCCTTAAGGAATTGGTTTCTCTTTGACCTTTAAGTTCTTTTGGAGATTGATTGGAAGCAAGTCTTATTCTACATGGAATTAACTATCTTTGACTCTATGTTCTTTGGAGCCATTGATTGAAAGCGAATCTCAATCCTTAAGGGATTGGTTTCTCTTTATTTGTTAAATTCTTTTGGTAGGTTGATTGTATACGAGTCACCACTCTATATCGAATTGGACGCGCCGTTCATTAAGTTCTTTTGGCCATTGATTGAAAGCAAGTCTTATTCGCCAGGAAGTGAGATCTCTTTGACAGTATTTTAAGTTCTTTTGGAGATTGATTGTTAGAAGCGAGTCTTAATCCTTAAGGAATTGGTTTCTCTTTATTATTTAAGTTAACTTTTAGCCATTAGTTAAAAGCAAGTCTTTATTCCTTAAGGAATTGGTTTCTCTTTGACCTTTAAAAGTGCTTTTGGAGATTGATTGGAGCGAAGTTTTGTCCCAGCAGGAATTGGTTTCTCTTTTGTTAACTATGTTCTTTTTGACCATTGATTAGAAAGCAAACTCTTATTCCATAAGGAATTGGTTTCTCTTTGTTTTTAAGTTCTTTTTAGCCATTGAATGAAAGCAAGTCTTAATTCATTAAGGAATTGAGATTTCTCTTGTGCTTTAAGTTCTTTTGGTGATTAGGAAGCAAGTCTTGATCCATCAGGAATTGGTTCTCTCTTTGTTCTTTATCAGTTCTTTTAGCCATTGATTGAAAGCAAGTCTTAATTCTTATAGGAATTTGGTTTCTCTTTGACCTTTAAAGTTCTTTTGGAGATTGATTGGAAGGGGAGTACTTAATCCTTAAGGAATTGGTTTCTCTTTTTATTCACTTAAGTTCTTTTTAGCCAACCGTTGATTGAATACAAGTCTTGTTCCTATGTGGAAATGGTTTCTCTTCGTTGACAACTAAAGATTCTTTTGGAGATGTGATTGAAAGCAAGTGCTTATTCACTGAAGGGTGGTTTCTCTTTATTCTTTAAGTTCTTTTGGCCATTGATTGGAAGCAAAGTCTTATTTCCCTTAAGGAATTGGTTTCTCTTTGTTATCTTTAAGTTCTTTTAGCCATTGATTGGAAGCATAGTGCTCTTTTATTCCTTAAGGAATTGGTTTCTCTTGATTCTTTAAGATCTCTTTTGGCCATTGATTGGAAGCAAATGTCTTAATCCATGTAAGGAATTGGTTTCATCTTTGATTCATTAAAGTTCTTTTTGACCATTGATTGAAAGCAAGTCTTATTCGCTTAAGGAATTGGACTTTCTAACTTTTGACCTTGAGTTGTTCTTTTGAATTCGATTGGAAGCAAGTCTTAATCCTTAAGGAATTGGTTTCTCTTTGTTCTTTCAGACTTCTAGCGCATCCCGATTGAAAGCAAGTCCCTTATTCCCTATAAAGGAATTGGTTTCTCTTTGACCTTTAAGTTCTTTTGGAGATTGATTGCAGCAAGTCTGCCTTAAGGAATTGGGTTTCTTCTTTATTCTTTAAATTCTTTTAGCCATTGATTCGGAAAGCAAGTCTCTTTATTCCTTAAGGAATTGGTTTCTCTTTATTCTTTAAGTTCTTTGGCCATTGAAGTTGGAAAGTTAAAGTCTTAATCCTTAGGCGAATTGGGTTTTCTGCCGATTCTTTAAGCCAAATCCTTTGGGCCATTGATAGAAAGCAAGTCTTATTCCTTAAGGAATTGGTTTCTCTTTGCTCTTTAAGTTCTTTTGGAGATTGATTTAAAGCAAGTCTTAATCCTTTGGGAATTGGTTTCTCTTTGTTCTTTAAGTTCTTTTTAGCCATTGATAGAAAGCAAGTCTTATTCCTTAAGGAATTGGTTTCTCTTTGCACTTTAAGTTCTTTTGGAGATTGATTTAAAGCAAGTCTTAATCTTATAAGAATTGGTTTACTCCTTTTGTTCTCTTAAGTCCATCACATTTAGCCATTTGATTGAAAGCAAGTCTTATTCTCTTAAGGAATTGGTTCTCTCTTTGATCCTTTAAGTTCTTTGGAGATTGAGTTTGGAAGGAAGTCTTAATCCATAAGTGAATTGGTTTCTCTTTATTCTTCAAGTAATCTTTTATGCCATTGAGTTGAAAGCAAGTCTTATTCCTTCAAGGAGTTGGTTTCTCTTTGTACCTTTAAGTTCTTTTGGAGATTGATTGGAAGCAAAGTCTTAATCGCTTAAGGAATCTGGTTTCTCTTTATTCTTTAAGTTCTTTTGGCCATTGATTGGATACAGAAATATCTGTATATGGAATTGGTTTACCAACCGTTGTTGATTCGTTGTGGTGATTGAAAGCAAGTCTTATTCCTTAAGGAATTGGTTTTCTCTTTGACCTTTAAGTTCTTTTGGAGATTAGCATTGGACAGCTTTTAAGTCTTAATCCTTAAGGAATTGGTTTTCTCTTTATTCTTTTTAAGCTTTCTTTTAGCCATTGATTGGAAAGCAAGTCTTATTCCTTAAGGAATTGGTTTTCTCTTTGACCTTTGAAGTTCTTTTGGAGATTGATTGGAAGCTGTGAGTCTTAACCCTAAGGAATTGGTTTCTCTTTATTAACTTTAAGTCCTTTTAGCCATTGATTTGAAAGCAAGTCTTATTCCTTAAGGAATTGAGTTTCTCTATTGACCTTTAAGTTATCTTTTTGGAGATTGATTGGAAAGCAAGTCTTGATCCTTAAGGAATTGGTTTCTCTTTATTCCTTTAAGTTAACTTTATTGATTGAAAGCAAGTCCTTATTCCTTAAGGAATTGGTTTCTCTTTGACCTTCAAGTTCACTTTTGTGGAGATTGATTGGAAGGGAGTCTTAATCCTTCAAAAAGGAATTGGTTTCTCTTTATTCTTGTAAGTTCTTTTGGCCATTGATTGAAAGCAAGTCTTATTCCTTATATGAATTGGTTTCTCTATTGACCTTTAAGTTACTTTTTGGAGATTGATTGGAAGCAAGTCTTAATCCTTAAGGGGGTGGTTTCTATCTTTGTTCTTTAAGTTCTTTTGGCTGTATTGATTGAAAGCAGAGTCCTTTATTCCTTAAGGAATTGGTTTTACTCTCTTTGACAACTTTTAAGTTCTTTTGGAGATTGATTTGGAAGCAAGTGCTTAATCAGCCCAGGGAATTGGTTTCTCTTTATTCTTTAAGTTCTTTTAGCCATTGATTGAAAGCAAGTCTTATTCACTTAAGGAATTGGATTTATAACCGTTGTTAAATTGTTCATGTTGCAATTGGATTGGCCAGTATATTCGCCGAAGATCTGGTTCTCTTTGACCTTTAAGTTCTTTTGGTGAGATTGATTGAAGCAAGTCTCTTAATCCTTAAAGCTTAAATTGGATTTACTCTTTGTTCTTTAAGTTCTTTGTATCAATGTGATTGAAAGCAAGTCTTATTCCTTAAGGAATTGGTTTCTCTTTGACCTTTAAGTTCTTTTGGAGATTGATTTGGAAGCAAGTCTTAATTCCCATAGGGAATTGGTTTCTCTTGCTTTTGTTCTTTAAGTTTCTTGATTTAGCCATTGATTGAAAGCAAGTCTTTATTCCTTAAGTGACCTATTGGTTCTCTCTTTGACCTTTAAGTTCTTTTGGAGAATTGATTGGGGAAGCAAGTCTTAATCCATAAAGGAATTGGTTTCTCTTTATATTCTTTAAGTTCTTGCTTAGCCATTGATTGAAAGCAAGTCTTATTCACTTAAGGAATTGGTTTCTCTTGTGACCTTTAAGTTCTTTTGGAGATTGATTGGAAGCCAGTCTTAATCCTTAAGGAATTGAGCGTTTCTTTTATTCTTTCCGAACCCAGTTCTTTTAGCCATTGATTGAAAGCAAGTCTTATTCCTTAAGGAATTGGTTTCTCTTTGACCTTCAAGTTCTTTTGGAGATTGATTGGAAGCAAGTCTTAACCCTTAAGGAATTGGTTTCTCTTTATTCTTTAAGTTCTTTGAGCCATTGATTGAATGCAGGTCTTATTCCTTAAGGAATTGGTTTCTCTTTGACCTTTAAGTTCTTTTGGAGATTGATTGGAAGCGAGTCTTAATCCTTAAGGAATTGGTTTCTCTTTATTCTTTAAGTTCTTTTAGCCATTGATTGAAAGCAAGTGTTATTCCTTAAGGAATTGGTTTCTCTTTGAGTTTAAGTTCTTTTGGACATTGATTGGAAGGGAGTCTTAATCCTTAAGGAATTGGTTTCTCTTTATTCCTTAAGTTCTTTTGGCCATTGATTGAATGCAAGTCTTACTCCATAAGGAATTGGTTTCTCTTCGTTCTTCAAGTTCATTTGGCCATTGATTGAAATCAAGTCCTATTCCTTAAGGAATTGGTTTCTCTTTGAACTTTTAGTTCTTTTGGAGATTGATTGGAAGCAAGTCTTAATCCATAAGGAATTGGTTTCTCTTTGTTCTTTAACTTGTTTTAGCCATTGATTGAAAGCAAGTCTTATTCCTTACGGAATTGGTTTCCCTTTGACCTTCAAGTTCTTTTGGAGATTGATTGGAAGCAAGTCTTAACCCTTAAGGAATTGGTTTCTCTTTATTCTTTAAGTTCTTTTAGCCATTGATTGAAAGCAAGTCTTATTCCTTAAGGAATTGGTTTCTCTTTATTCTTTAAGTTCTTTTAGCCATTGATTGAAAGCAAGTCTTATTCCTTAAGGAATTGGTTTCTCTTTGAGTTTAAGTTCTTTTGGAGATTGATTGGAAGGGAGTCTTAATCCTTAAGGAATTGGTTTCTCTTTGACCTTCAAGTTCTTTTGGAGATTGATTGGAAGCAAGTCTTAATCCTTAAGGAATTGGTTTCTGTTTCGTTCTTTAAGTACTTTTACCCTTTGATTGAAAGCAAGTCTTATTCCTTAAGGAATTGGTTTCTCTTTGACCTTTAAGCTCTTTTGGAGATTGATTGAATGCAAGTCTTAATCCATACAATTGGTTTCTCTTTATTCTTTAAGTTCTTTTAGCCATTGATTGAAAGCAAGTCTTATTCCTTAAGGAATTGGTTTCTCTTTGACCTTTAAGTTCTTTTGGAGATTGATTGGAAGCAAGTCTTAATCCATAAGGAATTGGTTTCTCTTTATTCTTTAAGTTCTTTTAGCCATTGATTGAAAGCAAGTCTTATTCCTTAAGGAATTGGTTTCTCTTTGACCTTAAGTTCTGTTGGAGATTGAATGGAAGCAAGTGTTAATCCATAAGGAATTGGTTTCCCTTTATTCTTTAAGTTCTTTTAGCCATTGATTGAAAGCAAGTCTTATTCCTTAAGAAATTGGTTTCTCTTTCACTTTAAGTTCTTTTGGAGATTGATTGGAAGCAAGTCTTAATCCATAAGGAATTGGTTTCTCTTTGTTCTTTAAGTTCTTTTAGCCATTGATTGAAAGCAAGTCTTATTCCTTAAGGAATTGGTTTCTCTTTGACCTTTAAGTTCTTTTGGAGATTGATTGGAAGCAAGTCTTAATCCTTAAGGAATTGGTTTCTCTTTATTCTTCAATTTTTCTCTATATTCTTTAAGTTGTTATAGCCATTGATTGAAGGCAATTCTTATTCCTTAAGGAATTGGTTTCTCTTTGACCTTTAAGTTCTTTTGGAGATTGATTGGAAGCAAGTCTTAATCCATAAGGAATTGGTTTCTCTTTGTTCTTTAAGTTATTTTAGCCATTGATTGAAAGCAAGTCTTATTCCTCAAGGAATTGGTTTCTCTTTGACCTTCAAGTTGCTTTGGAGATTGATTGGAAGCAAGTCTTAACCCTTAAGGATTTGGTTTCTCTTTGACTTTAAGTTCTTTTGGAGATTGATTGGAAGCAAGTCTTAATCCATAAGGAATTGGTTTCTCTTTGTTCTTTAAGTTCTTTTAGCCATTGATTGAATGCAAGTCTTATTCCTTAAGGAGTTGGTTTCTCTTTGACCTTTAAGTTCTTTTGGAGATTGATTGGAAGCAATTCTTAATCCTTAAGGAATTGGTTTCTCTTTATTCTTTAAGTTTTCTCTTTATTCTTTAAGTTCTTTTAGCCATTGATTGAAGGCAATTCTTATTCCTTAAGGAATTGGTTTCTCTTTGACCTTTAAGTTCTTTTGGAGATTGATTGGAAGCGAGTCTTGATCCATCAGGAATTGGTTTCTCTTTATTCTTTAAGTTCTTTTAGCCATTGATTGAAAGCAAGTGTTATTCCTTAAGGAATTGGTTTCTCTTTGAGTTTAAGTTCTTTTGGAGATTGATTGGAAGGGAGTCTTAATCCTTAAGGAATTGGTTTCTCTTTATTCCTTAAGTTCTTTTGGCCATTGATTGAATACAAGTCTTACTCTATATGGAAATAGTTTCTCTTCGTTGTTCAAGTTCATTTGGCCATTGATTGAAAGCAAGTCTTATTCCTTGAGGAATTGGTTTCTCTTTGACCTTTAAGTTCTTTTGGAGATTGATTGGAAGCAAGTCTTAACCCTTAAGGAATTGGTTTCTCTTTATTCTTTAAGTTCTTTTAGCCATTGATTGAAAGCAAGTCTTATTCCTTAAGGAATTGGTTTCTCTTTGAGTTTAAGTTCTTTTGGAGATTGATTGGAAGGGAGTCTTAATCCTTAAGGAATTGGTTTCTCTTTATTCCTTAAGTTCTTTTGGCCATTGATTGAATGCAAGTCTTACTGTATATGGAATTGGTTTCTCTTCGTTGTTCAAGTTCATTTGGCCATTGATTGAAATCAAGTCCTATTCCTTAAGGAATTGGTTTCTCTTTGAACTTTTAGTTCTTTTGGAGATTGATTGGAAGCAAGTCTTAATCCATAAGGAATTGGTTTCTCTTTGTTCTTTAACTTGTTTTAGCCATTGATTGAAAGCAAGTCTTATTCCTTACGGAATTGGTTTCTCTTTGACCTTCAAGTTCTTTTGGAGATTGATTGGAAGCAAGTCTAAACCCTTAAGGAATTGGTTTCTCTTTATTCTTTAAGTCCTTTTAGCCATTGATTGGAAGCAAGTCTTATTCCTTAAGGAATTGGTCTCTTTGACCTTTAAGTTCTTTTGAAGATTGATTGGAAGCGAGTCTTGATCCTTAAGGAATTGGTTTCTCTTTATTCTTTAAGTTCTTTTAGCCATTGATTGAAAGCAAGTGTTATTCCTTAAGGAATTGGTTTCTCTTTGAGTTTAAGTTCTTTTGGAGATTGATTGGAAGGGAGTCTTAATCCTTAAGGAATTGGTTTCTCTTTATTCCTTAAGTTCTTTTGGCCATTGATTGAATACAAGTCTTACTCTATATGGAAATGGTTTCTCTTCGTTGTTCAAGTTCATTTGGCCATTGATTGAAAGCAAGTCTTATTCCTTGAGGAATTGGTTTCTCTTTGACCTTTAAGTTCTTTTGGAGATTGATTGGAAGTAAGTCTTAATCCATAAGGAATTGGTTTCTCTTTGTTCTTTAAGTTATTTTAGCCATTGATTGAAAGCAAGTCTTATTCCTTAAGGAATTGGTTTCTCTTTGACCTTCAAGTTCTTTTGGAGATTGATTGGAAGCAAGTCTTAACCCTTAAGGAATTGGTTTCTCTTTATTCTTTAAGACCTTTTAGCCATTGATTGGAAGCAAGTCTTATTCCTTAAGGAATTGGTTTCTCTTTGACTTTAAGTTCTTTTGGAGATTGATTGGAAGGGAGTCTTAATCCTTAAGGAATTGGTTTCTTTTTATTCTTTAAGTCATTTTAGCCATTGATTGGAAGCAAGTCTTAATCCATAAGGAATTGGTTTCTCTTTGTTCTATAAGTTCTTTTAGCGATTGATTGAATGCAAGTCTTATTCCTTAAGGAATTGGTTTCTCTTTGACCTTCAAGTTCTTTTGGAGATTGATTGGAAGCAATTCTTAATCCTTAAGGAATTGGTTTCTCTTTATTCTTTAAGTTTTCTCTTTATTCTTTAAGTTGTTATAGCCATTGATTGAAGGCAATTCTTATTCCTTAAGGAATTGGTTTCTCTTTGACCTTTAAGTTCTTTTGGAGATTGATTGGAAGCAAGTCTTAATCCATAAGGAATTGGTTTCTCTTTGTTCTTTAAGTTATTTTAGCCATTGATTGAAAGCAAGTCTTATTCCTCAAGGAATTGGTTTCTCTTTGACCTTACTACGCTGTTTTTGGAGATTGATTGGAAGCAAGTCTTAACCCTTAAGGATTTGGTTTCTCTTTATTCTTTAAGTCCTTTTAGCCATTGATTGGAAGCAAGTCTTAATCCATAAGGAATTGGTTTCTCTTTGTTCTTTAAGTTCTTTTAGCCATTGATTGAATGCAAGTCTTATTCCTTAAGGAGTTGGTTTCTCTTTGACCTTTAAGTTCTTTTGGAGATTGATTGGAAGCAAGTCTTAATCCTTAAGGAATTGGTTTCTCTTTATTCTTTAAGTTCTTTTAGCCATTGATTGAAGGCAATTCTTATTCCTTAAGGAATTGGTTTCTCTTTGACTTTAAGTTCTTTTGGAGATTGATTGGAAGCAAGTCTTAATCCATAAGGAATTGGTTTCGCTTTGTTCTTTAAGTTCTTTTAGCCATTGATAGAAAGCAAGTCTTATTCCATAAGGAATTGGTTTCTCTTTGACCTTTAAGTTCTTTTGGAGATTGATTGGAAGCAAGTCTTAATCCATAAGGAATTGGTTTCTCTTTGTTCTTTAAGTTCTTTGAGCCATTGATTGAATGCAAGTATTATTCCTTAAGGAATTGGTTTCTCTTTGACCTTTAAGTTCTTTCGGAGATTGATTGGAAGCAAGTCTTAATCCATAAGGAATTGGTTTCTCTTCGTTCTTCAAGTTCTTTTGGCCATTGATTGAAAGCAAGTCTTATTCCTTAAGGAATTGGTTTCTCTTTGACCTTTAAGTTCTTTTGGAGATTGATTGGAAGCAAGTCTTAATCCATAAGGAATTGGTTTCTCTTTGTTCTTTAAGTTCTTTTGGCCATTGATTGAAAGCAAGTCTTATTCCTTAAGGAATTGGTTTCTCTTTGACCTTCAAGTTCTTTTGGAGATTGATTGGAAGCAAGTCTTAATCCATAAGGAATTGGTTTCTCTTTATTCTTTAAGTTCTTTTAGCCATTGATTGAAAGCAAGTCTTATTCCTTAAGGAATTGGTTTCTCTTTGACCTTTAAGTTCTTTTGGAGATTGATTGGAAGCAAGTCTTAATCCTTAAGGAATTGCCTTCTCTTCGTTTCACAAGTTCTTTTTTTGGCCATTGATTGAAAGCAAGTCTTATTCCTTAAGGGATTGGTTTCTCTTTGACCTTTAAGTTCTTTTAGCCATTGATTGGAAGCAAGTCTTATTCCTTAAGGAATTGGTCTCTTTGACCTTTACGTTCTTTTGAAGATTGATTGGAAGCAAGTCTTGATCCCAGGAATTGGTTTCTCTTCATTCTTTAAGTTCTTTTGGCCATTGATTGAAAGCAAGTCTTATTCCTTAAGGAATTGGTTTCACTTTGACCTTTAAGTTCTTTGGAGATTGATTGGAAGCAAGTCTTAATCCTTCAGGAATTGGTTTCTCATTATTCTTTATGTTCTTTTAGCCATTGATTGAACGCAAGTCTTATTCTACATGGAATTGGTTTCTCTACGTTCTTTAAGTTCTTTTGCCCATTGATTGAAAGCAAGTCTTAATCCATAAGGAATTGGTTCTTTTTCACCTTTAAGTTCTTTTGGAGATTGATTGGAAGCAAGTCTTAATCCATAAGGAATTGGTTTCTCTTTGTTCTTTAAGTTCTTTTAGCCATTGATTGAAAGCAAGTCTTAATCCTTAAGGAATTGGTTTCTCTTTATTCTTTAAGTTCTTTTTGCCATCGATTGAAAGCAAGTCTTATTCTATATGTTATTGGTTTCTCTTTATTCTTTAAGTCCTTTTAGCCATTGATTGGAAGCAAGTCTTAATCCATAAGGAATTGGTTTCTCTTTGTTCTTTAAGTTCTTTGGCCATTGATTGAAAGTAAGTCTTATTCATAAGGAATTGGTTTCTCTTTGTCCTTTAAGTTCTTTTGGAGATTGATTGGAAGCAAGTCTTAATCCTTAAGGAATTGATTTCTCATTATTCTTTAAGTTCTTTTAGCCATTGATTGAACGCAAGTCTTATTCCATATGGAATTGGTTTCTCTTCGTTCTTTAAGTTCTTTTGGAGATTGATTAGAAGCAAGTCTTAATCCTTAAGGAATTGGTTTCTCTTTATTCTTTAAGTTTTCTCTTTATTCTTTAAGTTCTTTTAGCCATTGATTGAAGGCAATTCTTATTCCTTAAGGAATTGGTTTCTGTTTGACCTTTAAGTTCTTTTGGAGATTGATTAGAAGCAAGTAGTAATCCATAAGGAATTGGTTTCTCTTTGTTCTTAAGTTCTTTTGGCCGTTGATTGAAAGCAAGTCTTATTCCTTAAGGAATTGGTTTCTCTTTGACCTTTAAGTTCTTTTGGAGATTGATTAGAAGCAAGTCTTAATCCTTAAGGAATTGGTTTCTCTTTATTGTTTAAGTTCTTTTGGACATTGATTGACAGCAAGTCTTAATCCATAAGAATTGGTTTCTCTTTGTTCTTTAAGTTCTTTTGGCCATTGATTGAAAGCAAGTCTTATTCCTTAAGGAATTGGTTTCTCTTTGACCTTTAAGTTCTTTTGGAGATTGATTGGAAGCAAGTCTTAATCCATAAGGAATTGGTTTCTCTTTGTTCTTTAAGTTCTTTTAGCCATTGATTGAAAGCAAGTCTTATTCCTTAAGGAATTGGTTTCTCTTTGACCTTTAAGTTCTTTTGGAGATTGATTGGAAGCAAGTCTTAATCCATAAGGAATTGGTTTCTCTTTGTTCTTTAAGTTCTTTTTAGCCATTGATTGAAAGCAAGTCTTATTCCTTAAGGAATTGGTTTCTCTTTGACCTTTAAGTTCTTTTGGAGATTGATTGGAAGCAAGTCTTAATCCATAAGGAATTGGTTTCTCTTTGTTCTTTAAGTTCTTTTAGCCATTGATTGAATGCAAGTCTTATTCCTTAAGGAATTGGTTTCTCTTTGACCTTTAAGTTCTTTTGGAGATTGATTGAAGTAAGTCTTAATCCATAGGAATTGGTTTCCCTTCATTCTTTAAGTTCTTTTAGCCATTGATTGAAAGCAAGTCTTATTCCTTAAGGAATTGGTTTCTCTTTGACCTTTAAGTTCTTTTGGAGATTGATTGGAAGCAAGTCTTAATCCATAAGGAATTGGTTTCTCTTTATTCTTTAAGTTCTTTTGGCCATTGATTGAAAGCAAGTCTTATTCCTTTATGGAATTGGTTTCTCTTTGTTCTTTAAGTTCTTTTGGAGATTGATTGAAAGCAAGTCTTAATCCATAAGGAATTGGTTTCTCTTTGTTCTTCAAGTTGTTTTGGCCATTGATTGAAAGCAAGTCTTATTCCTTAAGGAATTGGTTTCTCTTCGTTCTTTAAGTTCTTTTGGCCATTGATTGAAAGCAAGTCTTAATCCTTAAGGAATTGGTTTCTCTTTGACCTTAAGTTCTTTTGGAGATTGATTGGAAGCAAGTCTTAACCCTTAAGGAATTGGTTTCTCTTTGACCTTTAAGTTCTTTTGGCCATTGATAGAAAGCAAGTCTTATTCCTTAAGGAATTGGTTTCTCTTTGCTCTTTAAGTTCTTTTGGAGATTGATTTAAAGCAAGTCTTAATCCATAAGGAATTGGTTTCTCTTTGACTTTCAAGTTCTTTTGGCCATTGATTGAAAGCAAGTCTTATTCCTTAAGGATTTGGTTTCTCTTTGTTCTTTAACTTCTTTGAGCGATTGATTGAATGCAAGTCTTATTCCTTAAGGAATTGGTTTCTCTTTGTTCTTCAAGTTCTTTTGGAGATTGATTGGAAGCAAGTCTTAATCCATAAGGAATTGGTTTCTCTTTGTTCTTTATGTTCTTTTAGCCATTGATTGAAAGCAAGTCTTATTCCTTAAGGAATTGGTTTCTCTTTGACCTTTAAGTTCTTTTGGAGATTGATTGGAAGCAAGTCTTAATCCATAAGGAATTGGTTTCTCTTTGTTCTTTAAGTCCTTTTAGCCATTGATTGAATGCAAGTCTTATTCCTTAAGGAATTGGTTTCTCTTTGACCTTTAAGTTCTTTTGGAGATTGATTGGAAGCGAGTCTTAATCCTTAAGGAATTGGTTTCTCTTTATTCTTTAAGTTCTTTTAGCCATTGATTGGAAGCAAGTCTTATTCGTTAAGGAATTGGTTTCTCTTTGACTTTAAGTTCTCTTGGAGATTGATTGGAAGCAAGTCTTAATCCTTAAGGAATTGGTTTCTCCTTGTTCTTTAAGTCCTTTTAGCCATCGATTGGAAGCAAGTCTTATTCCGAAAGGAATTGGTTTCTCTTTGACCATTAAGTTCTTTTGGAGACTGATTGGAAGCGAGTCTTAATCCTTAAACAATTGGTTTCTCTTTATTCTTTAAGTTCTTTTGGCCATTGATTGAAGGCAAGTCTTATTCCTTAAAGAAATTGGTTTCTCTTTGACCTTTAAGTTCCTTGGAGATTGATTGGAAGCAAGTCTTAATCCTTAAGGAATTGGTTTCTCTTTATTATTTAAGTTCTTTTAGCCATTGATTGAAAGCAAGTCTTATTCCTTATGGAATTGGTTTCTCTTTGACTTTAACTTCTTTTGGAGATTGATTGGAAGCAAGTCTTAATCCATAAGGAATTGGTTTCTCTTTGACCTTTAAGTTCTTTTGGAGATTGATTGGAAACAAGTCTTAATCCTTAAGGAATTGGTTTCTCTTTATTATTTAAGTTCTTTTAGCCATTGATTGAAAGCAAGTCTTATTCCTTATGGAATTGGTTTCTCTTTGACCTTTAAGTTCTTTTGGAGATTGATTGGAAGCAAGTCTTAATCCATAAGGAATTGGTTTCTCTTTATTCTTTAAGTTCTTTTGGCCATTGATTGAAAGCAAGTCTTATTCCTTAAGGAATTGGTTTCTCTTTGACCTTTAAGTTCTTTTGGAGCCATTGATTGAAAGCAAGTCTTATTCCATAAGGAATTGGTTTCTCTTTATTCTTTAAGTTCTTTGGAGATTGATTGAAAGCAAGTCTTATCCCTTAAGGAATTGGTTTCTCTTTGTTCTTTATGTTCTTTGAGCCATTGATTGAATGCAAGTCTTATTCCTTAAGGAATTGGTTTCTCTTTGACCTTTAAGTTCTTTAGCCATTGATTGACAGCAAGCCTTAATCCGTAAGGAATTGGTTTCTCTTCTTTCAAGTTCTTTTGGAGATAGATTGGAAGCAAGTCTTATTCCTTAAGGAATTGGTTTCTCTTTGACCTTTAAGTTCTTTTGGAGATTGATTGAAAGCAAGTCTTAATCCTTAGGAATTGGTTTCTCTTTGATTCTTAAGTTGTTTTGGATTGATTGGAAAGCAACTCTTAATCCATAAGGAATTGGTTTCTCTTTGTTCTTTAAGTTCTTTTGGAGATTGATTGTCTGCAAGTCTTAATCCTTAAGGAATTGGTTTCTCTTTGCTTTAAGTTCTTTTAGCCATTGATTGGAAGCAAGTCTTGATCCTTATGAATTGGTTTCTCTTTGATTCTTTACGTTCTTTGGCCATTGATTGGTAGCAAGTCTTTATCCTTTACGAATTGGTTTCTCTTTGACCTTTCAGCTCTTTTGGAGATTGATTGGAAGTAAGTCTTAATCCATAAGGAATTGGTTTCGCTTTGTTCTTTAAGTTCTTTTGGCCATTGATTGAAAGCAAGTCTTATTCCTTAAGGAATTGGTTTCTCTTTGACCTTTAAGTTCCTTTGGTGATTGATTGGAAGCAAGTCTTAATCCATAAGGAATTGGTTTCTTTTCGTTCTTTATGTTCTTTTGGCCATTGATTGAAGCAAGTCTTATTCCTTAAGGAATTGGTTTCTCTTTGACTTTAAGTTCTTTGAAGATTGATTGAAGCAAGTCTTAATCCTTAAGGAATTGGTTTCTCTTTATTCTTTAAGTTCTTTTGGCCATTGATTGAAAGCAAGTCTTATTCCTTAAGGAATTGGTTTCTCTTTGTTCTTTAAGTTCTTTTGGCCATTGATTGAAAGCAAGTCTTAATCCTTAAGGAATTGGTTTCTCTTTGACTTTAAGTTCTTTTGGCCATTGATTGGAAGCAAGTCTTAATCCTTAAGGAATTGGTTTCTCTTCATTCTTTATGTTATTTTGGCCAATGATTGAAAGCAAGTCTTAATCCTTAAGGAATAGGTTTCTTTTTGACCTTTAAGTTCTTTTTTTGGACCATCGATTGGAAGCAAGTCTTAATCCATAAGGAATTGGTTTCTCTTTGTTCTTTACGTTCTTTTAGCCGTTGATTGAAAGCAAGTCTTATTCGTTAAGGAATTGGTTTCTCTTTGACCTTTAAGTTCTTTTGGAGATTGATTGGAAGCAAGTCTTAATCCTTAAGGAATTGGTTTCTCTTTATTCTTTAAATTCTTTTAGCCATTGAATGAAAGCAAGTCTTATTTCTTAAGGAATTGCTTTCTCTTTGACCTTTAAGTTCTTTTGGAGATTGATTGGAAGCAAGTCTTAATCCTTAAGGAATTGGTTTCTCTTTATTCCTTAAGTTCTTTTGGGCATTGATTGAATGCAAGTCTTAATCCTCAAGGAATTGGTTTCTCTTTCTTCTTAAGTTCTTTTGGAGCCATTGATTGAAGCAAGTCTTATTCCTTAAGGAATTGGTTTCTCTTTGACCTTTAAGTTCTTTTGGCCATTGATTGAAGCAAGTCTTAATCCTTAAGGAATTGGTTTCTTATTCTTTAAGTTTTCTTTATTCTAAGTTGTTATAGCCATTGATTGAAGCAAGTCTTAATCTTTAAGGAACTGGTTTCTCTTTGACCTTAAAGTTCTTTTTGAGATTCATTGGAAGCAAGTCTTAATCCATAAGGAATTCGTTTCTCTTTATTCTTTAAGTTCTTTGAGCCATTGATTGAAAGCAAGACTTTTCCCTTAACCTATTGGTTTCACTTTGACCTTTAACTTCTTTGGAGATTGATTGAAGCAAGTCTTGATCCTTAAGGAATTGGTTTCTCTTTATTCTTTAAGTTCTTTTAGCCATTGATTGAAAGCAAGTCTTAATCCTTAAGGAATTGGTTTCTCTTTGTTCTTTAAGTTCTTTTGGCCATTGATTGAAAGCAAGTCTTAATCCTTAAGGAATTGGTTTCTCTTTATTCTTTAAGTTCTTTTGGAGATTGATTGGAAGCAAGTCTTAATCCTTAAGGAATTGGTTTCTTTATTCTTTAAGTTCTTTTTAGCCATTGATTGAAAGCAAGTCTTATTCCTTAAGGAATTGGTTTCTCTTTGACTTTAAGTTCTTTTGGAGATTGATTGGAAGCAAGTCTTAATCCTTAAGGAATTGGTTTCTCTTTATTCTTTAAGTTCTTCTAGCCATTGATTGAAAGCAAGTCTTATTCCTTAAGGAATTGATTTCTCTTTGACTTTAAGTTCTTTTGGAGATTGATTCGAAGCAAGTCTTAATCCATAAGGAATTGGTTTCTCTTTGTTCTTTAAGTTCTTTGAGCCATTGATTGAAAGCAAGTCTTATTCCTTAAGGAATTGGTTTCTCTTTGACCTTTAAGTTCTTTTGGAGATTGATTGGAAGCAAGTCTTAATCCTTAAGGAATTGGTTTCTCTTTATTCTTTAAGTTCTTTTAGCCATTGATTGAAAGCAAGTCTTATTCCTTAAGGAATTGGTTTCTCTTTGACCTTTAAGTTTTTTGGAGATTGATTAGAAGGAAGTCTTAATCCTTAAGGAATTGGTTTCTCTTTATTCTTTAAGTTCTTTTAGCCATTGATTGAAAGCAAGTCTTATTCCTTAAGGAATTGGTTTCTCTTTGACCATTAAGTTCTTTTTGAGATTGATTGGAAGCAAGTCTTAATCCTTAAGGAATTGGTTTCCCTTTATTCTTTAACTTCTTTTGGCCATTGATTGAAAGCAAGTCTTGTTCCTTAAGGAATTGGTTTCTCTTTCTTCTTTAAGTTCTTCTGGAGATTGATTGAAAGCAAGTCTTATTCCATAAGGAATTGGTGTCGCTTTGACTTTAAGTTCTTTTGGCCATTGATTGAATGCAAGTCTTACTCTATATGGAATTGGTTTCTCTTCGACCTTAAGTTCTTTTGGAGATTGATTGGAAGCGAGCCGTAATCCTTAAGGAATTGGTTTCCCTTTATTCTTTAAGTTCCTTTTGCCATTGATTGAAAGCAAGTCTTAATCTTTAAGGAATTGGTTTCTCTTTATTCTTTAGGTTCTTTTGGAGATTGATTGGAAGCAAGTCTTAATCCAAAAGGAATTGGTTTCTCTTTGTTCTTTAAGTTCTTTTAGCCATTGATTGAAAGCAAGTCTTATTCCTTAAGGAATTGGTTTCTCTTTGACCATTAAGTTCTTTTTGAGATTGATTGGAAGCAAGTCTCAATCCTTAAGGAATTGATTTCTCTTTATTCTTTAAGTTCTTTCAGCCATTGATTGAATGCAAGCCTTATTCCTTAAGGAATTGGTTTCTCTTTGACCTTTAAGTTCTTTTGGAGATTGATTGGAAGCAAGTCTTAATCCTTAAGGAATTGGTTTCTCTTTATTCTTTAAGTTCTTTTGGCCATTGATTGAAAGCAAGTCTTATTCCTTAAAGAAATTGGTTTCTCTTTGACCTTTAAGTTCTTTTTGAGATGGATTGGAAGCGAGTCTTAATCCTTAAGGAATTGGTTTCTCTTTATTCTTTAAGTTCTTTTAGCCATTGATTGAAAGCAAGTCTTATTCCTTAAGGAATTGGTTTCTCTTTGACCTTTAAGTTCTTTTGGAGATTGATTGGAAGCAAGTCTTAATCCATAAGGAATTGGTTTCTCTTTGTTCTTTAAGTTCTTTTAGCCATTGATTGAAAGCAAGTCTTATTCCTTAAGGAATTGGTTTCTCTTTGACTTTAAGTTCTTTTGGCATGATTGAAGCAAGTCCTTGGGCAATTGGTTTCTCTTTGACTTTAAGTTCTTTTGGAGATTGATTGGAAGCAAGTCTTAATCCATAAGGTATTTGATGCGGAACCCCGTGGATATAACGATCCAGAAACCCCAGGCACACACTTTGATAGAAGATAAGATGTAGAATAAAGACCCTCCCTACTAAACCCCCAAGAAACCTGTCCTTGGAAACGTAGATAACAGGGAAAAGATAGAACATTCTGCATCACACAGAACAACATGAGGAAAAACCTCACAACTATCTTGGTAGTCAAACCATGATAAAAAAATATGATCAAAATTCTCTATTGTCTATAGGCCAAGTTGCCTATTTATACATAAATTCTAAAACTGGAAATTATCTAATCCTATCTAACATATCTAATTTGCAACTAAAATTTAAACATTAAAGATATGATTCTATTCTAAAAGATTTATTCCTAACTAATTTAAATCAGATTTGATCTTTATAGATTAGATCATATTTGATTTAAATCCTAAAAGACAAACTGAATCAATTTAAATCTAAACAAATCCAGACTAAGTCAAAACAATTCAAAAAAGAATCTAACAACAATCTAAATATATCTCCAACATGATTAGATTGCTTGCTCTCCAAGTTACTGTAATTAAGCTTGATTCCTTGATCTCCAAGTAACTTGAAATGAGCTCTTAGATTGCTTGATCTCCAAGGTAGAACCGACTTGCTAGAAACAAGCTATTTTCCAGTGTTGGAATGACCAAATTACCCTCTTGAGCATGTATCATTCTCCCCTTCTTCAAAAAGATTCGTCCTCGAATCTTGCCTTTGTAATCTTCAAAGACATCTCCACCGTTGCCTTTCCTCCATGAAGCCATCTAAGAACCTACAATTGAAGAATCTCACTAACACTCTTTCCTCTTTTTTTCTCCTTTTTTTCGCTTTTTTTTTCTTCTTCTTTTTTTTCTTTTCTTTTTTTTCTTTTCTTTTTTTTGCTTTTTTTTTTGGAACTGAATATACCTCAAATACAAAAAAAAAAAAAAAAAAGTGGACAAAGTAGACACAACGATTAAGGAAACAAGACTCAAAACACAAAGAAAAAAAAAACTAGGGAAAACACAATGAAAGAAAAAAACTAGGGAAATAAAATTAACAAAGCGAAAACGAAATAGAAATAAAGGATAGTAAACATAGGGTTTTCCTACAAGACCTCTAAGAAACCTATTCTTAGCAACCTAGGTCACCGGAAATGGATTTTCCTACTAGACCTCTATGAAACCTGTCCATAGCAACCTAGATCAAAGGAAAGAATTTCCCTACTAAACCCCCAAGAAACCTGTCCTTGGAAACGTAGATAACAGGGAAAAAAATTATGCTTATAATCCTCACCTTTTCTAATTTCTTCTCCTTTTTTTTTTCTTTTTTTTTAAATTGAAATAGCAACAAAGATTGAATACAAAATAGGAGAAACACAAAGATATGACCGCAACACAAAAGGATAGACACAAAAACAAGAATGCAAATAGACAAGGAAAGAAGACAAAAGATAAACGTAAAAGACAGATAGATAAATAGGAATTTATCTAAACCTTGCTCTGATACCAAATGATGCAGAACCCCGTGGATATAAAGATCCAGAAACCCCAGGCACACACTTTGATAGAAGATAAGATGTAGAATAAAGACCCTCCCTACTAAACCCCCAAGAAACCTGTCCTTGGAAACGTAGATAACAGGGAAAAGATAGAACATTCTGCATCACACAGAACAACATGAGGAAAAACCTCACAACTATCTTGGTAGTCAAACCATGATAAAAAAATATGATCAAAATTCTCTATTATCTACAGGCCAAGTTGCCTATTTATACATAAATTCTAAAACTGGAAATTATCTAATCCTATCTAACATATCTAATTTGCAACTAAAATTTAAACATTAAAGATATGATTCTATTCTAAAAGATTTATTCCTAACTAATTTAAATCAGATTTGATCTTTATAGATTAGATCATATTTGATTTAAATCCTAAAAAGACAAAGATCAATAATTCAATAAATCTAAAATGTCAAAACAAATCAAAAAGAATCTAACAACAATCTAAAACATATCTCCAACATGATCATTGCTTGCTCTCCAAGTCTTGTGAATTAAAGCTTGATTCCTTGATCTCCAAGTAACCCTGAAATGAGCTCTTAGATTGCTTTGAAATGACCAAGTTCTTAAGTTCTTAGAGCCATTGATTGAAAGCAAGTCTTTTCCATAAGGAATTGGAATGACCAATTACCCTCTTGAGCATGTATCGCATGGTTTCTTTCTTTTTGTTCTTTATGTTCTTTTGAGCCATTGATCAAAGCAAGTCTTAATCCTTAAGGAAATTGGTTTCTCTTTATTCTTTAATTTCTTTGGCCATTGATTGAAAGCAAGTCTTAATCCATAAAGGAATTGGTTTCTCTTGTTCTTTAAGTTCTTTTGGAGATTGATTGAATGCAAGTCTTAATCCTTAAGGAATTGGTTTCTCTTTATTCTTAAGTTCTTTTGGTGAGTGATTGGAAGCAAGTCTTAATCCATAAGGAATTGGTTTCTCTTTGTTCTTTATGTTCTTTTAGCCATTGATTGAAAGCAAGTCTTATTCCTTAAGGAATTGGTTTCTCTTTGACCTTTAAGTTCTTTTGGAGATTGATTGGAAGCGAGTCTTAATCCTGAAGGAATTGGTTTCTCTTTATTCTTTATGTCCTTCTAGCCATTGAATGGAAGCAAGTCTTATTTCTTAAGGAATTGCTTTCTCTTTGACCTTTAAGTTCTTTTGGAGATTGATTGGAAGCGAGTCTTAATCCTTAAGGAGTTGGTTTCTCTTTATTCCTTAAGTTCTTTTGGCCATTGATTGAATGCAAGTCTTACTCTATATGGAATTGGTTTCTCTTTATTCTTTAAGTTCTTTTAGCCATTGATTGGAAGCAAGTCTTAATCCCCTTAAGGAATTGGTTCCTCTTTGACCTTTAAAGTTCTTTTGGAGATTGATTTAAAGCAAGTCTTAATCCATAAGGAATTAGTTTCTCTTGAACTTTAAATTCCTTTTGAGCCATTGATTGGAAGCAAGTCTTAACCTTAAACAAATTGGTTTTCTTATTCTTTAAGTCCTTTTTAGCCATCGATTGGAAGCAAGTCTTATTCCTTAAGGAATTGGTTTCTCTTTGACCATTAAGTTCTTTTGGAGATTGATTGGAAGCGAGTCTTAATCCTTATGCAATTGGTTTCTCTTTATTCTTTAAGTTCTTTTAGCCATTGATTGAAAGCAAGTCTTATTCCTTAAGGAATTGGTTTCTCTTTGACCTTTAAGTTCTTTTGGAGATTGATTGGAAGCAAGTCTTAATCCTTAAGGAATTGGTTTCTCTTTATTCTTTAAGTTCTTTTAGCCATTGATTGAAAAGCAAGCCTTATTCCCTAGGGAATTGGTTCCTCTTTGACCTTTAAGTTCTTTTGGAGATTGATTGGAAGCACGTGTTAATCCATAAGGAATTGGTTTCTCGTTATTCTTTAAGTTCTTTTACCCATTGATTGAAAGCAAGTCTTTTTCCTTAAGGAATTGGTTTCTCTTTGACATTCTAGTCCTCTTGGAGATTGATTGGAAGCAAGTCTTAACCCTTAAGGAATTGGTTTCTCTTTATTCTTTAAGTGCTTTTAGCCATTGATTGGAAGCAATTCTTATCCCTTAAGGAATTGGTTTCTTTTTGACCTTTAAGTTCTTTTGGAGATTGTGTGGAAGCGAGTCTTAATCCTTAAGGAATTGGTTTCTCTTTGTTCTTTATGTTCTTTTAGCCATTGATTGAAAGCAAGTCTTATTCGTTAAGGAATTGGTTTCTCTTTGACCTTTAAGTTCTTTTGGCCATTGATTGAAAGCAAGTCTTCATCCTTAAGGAATTGGTTTCTCTTTATTCTTTAAGTTCTTTTGGAGATTGATTGGAAGCAAGTCTTAATCCTTAAGGAATTGGTTTCTCTTTATTCTTTAAGTTCTTTTAGCCATTGATTGGAAGCAAGTCTTAATCCGTAAGGAATTGGTTTCTCTTTATTCTTTAAGTTCTTTTAGCCATTGATTGAAAGCAAGTCTTATTCGTTAAGGAATTGGTTTCTCTTTATTCTATTAAGTTCTTTTTGGCCATTGATTGGAAGCAAGTCTTAATCCTTAAGGAATTGGTTTTCTCTTGATTCTTTAAGTTCTTTTTGTGCCATTGATTGGAAAGCAAGTCTTATTCCTTAAGGAATTGGTTCCTGCTTGACCTTTAAGTTCTTCTAGAGATTTATTGAAAGCAAGTCTTAATCCTTAAGGAATTGGTTTCTCTTTATTCCTTAAGTTCTTTTGGCCATTGGTTGAATGCAAGTCTTACTCTATATGGAATTGGTTTCTTTTTGAACTTTAAGTTCTTTAGGAGATTGATTGGAAGGAAGTCTTGATCCTTAAGGAATTGGTTTCTCTTTATTCTTTAAGTTCTTTTGGAGGTTGATTGGAAGCAAGTCTTAATCCTTAAGGAATTGGTTTCTCTTTATTCTTTAAGTTCTTTTAGCCATTGATTGAAAGCAAGTCTTATTCCTTAAGGAATTGGTTTCTCTTTGACCATTAAGTTCTTTTGGAGACTGATTGGAAGCGAGTCTTAATCCTTAAACAATTGGTTTCTCTTTATTCTTTAAGTTCTTTTAGCCATTGATTGAAAGCAAGTCTTATTCCTTAAGGAATTGGTTTCTCTTTGACCTTTAAGTTCTTTTGGAGATTGATTGGAAGCAAGTCTTAATCCTTAAGGAATTGGTTTCTCTTTATTCTTTAAGTTCTTTTAGCCATTGATTGAAAGCAAGTCTTATTCCTTATGGAATTGGTTTCTCTTTGACTTTAACTTCTTTTGGAGATTGATTGGAAGCAAGTCTTAATCCATAAGGAATTGGTTTCTCTTTGTTCTTTAAGTCGTTTTAGCCATTGATTGAATACAAGTCTTATTCCCTAAGGAATTGGATTCTCCTTGACCTTTAAGTTCTTTCGGAGATTGATTGGAAGCAAGTCTTAATCCATAAGGAATTGGTTTCTCTTCGTTCTTTAAGTTCTTTCAGCCATTGATTGAAAGCAAGTCTTATTCCTTAAGGAATTGGTTTCTCTTTGACCTTTAAGTTCTTTTGGAGATTGATTGGAAGCAAGTCTTAATCCATAAGGAATTGATTTCTCTTTGTTCTTTAAGTTCTTTTCGCCATTGATTGAAGCAAGCCATAATACATAAGGAATTGGTTTCTCTTTATTCTTTAAGTTCTTTTGGTCATTGATTGAAAATAAGTCTTAATCCTTAAGGAATTGGTTTCTCTTCATTCTTGAAGTTCTTTTGGCCATTGATTGAAAGCAAGTCTTAATCCTTAAGGAATTTGTTTCTATTTGACATTAAAGTTCTTTTTCCATTGATCGATTGGAAGCAGTCTTAATCCTTAAGCAATTGGTTTCTGTAACCTTTAAGTTCTTTTGGAGATTGATTGGAAGCAAGTCTTAATCCTTAAGGAATTGGTTTCTCTTTATTCTTTAAGTTCTTTTGGCCATTGATTGGAAGCAAGTCTTAATCCATAAGGAATTGGTTTCTCTTTAACCTTTAAGTTCTTTTTAGCCATTGATTGGAAGCAAGTCTTAATCCTTAAGGAATTGGTTTCTGTTTATTCATTAAGTTCTTTTGGCCATTGATTGAATGCAAGTCTTAATCCAAAAGGACTTGGTTTCTCTTCATTCTTTAAGTTCTTTTGGCCATTGATTGGAAACATGTCTTAATGCACAAGGAATTGGTTTCTCTTTGTTCTTTAAGTTCTTTTGGAGATTGATTGGAAGCAAGTCTTAATACTTAAGGAATTGGTTTCTCTTTATTCTTTAAGTTCTTTTGGCCATCGATTTGGAAGCAAGTCTTATTCCTGGGAATTGGTTTCTCTTTGACCTTTAAGTTCTTTTGGAGATTGATTGGAAGCAGTCTTAATCCTTAAGAAATGGGTTTCTCTTCATTCTTTAAGTTCTTTTGGCCATTGATTGAAAGCAATTCTTAATCCTTAAGGAAATGGTTTCTCTTTGACCTTAAAGTTCTTTTGGATATTGATTGGAAGCAAGTCTTAATCTATGAGGAATTGGTTTCTCTTTGTTCTTTAAGTTCTTCTGGCCATTGATTGAAAGCAAGTCTTATTCCTTATGGAATTGGTCTCTCTTTGACTTTAAGTTCTTTTTGGAGATTGATTGGAAGCAAGTCTTAATCCATCAGGAAATTATTAGTTTTCTCGTTTTATTCTTTAAGTTCTTTCAGCCATTGATTGAAAGCAAGTCTTATTCCTTAAGGAATTGGTTTCTCTTTGACCTTTTAGCCATTGATTGAATGTAAGTCTTATTCCTTAAGGAATTGGTTTCTCTTTATTCTTTAAGTTCTTTTGGCCATTGATTGGAAGCAAGACTTAATCCTTAAGGAATTGGTTTCTCTTTGACCTTTAAGTTCTTTTGGAGATTGATTGGAAGCGAGTCTTAATCCTTAAGGAATTGGTTTCTCTTTATTCCTTAAGTTCTTTTGGCCATTGATTGAATGCAAGTCTTATTCCTTAAGGAATTGGTTTCTCTGACCTTTGGGTTCTTTTGGAGATTGATTGGAAGCAAGTCTTAAATCCTTAAGGAATTGGTTTCTCTTTATTCCTTAAGTTCTTTTGAGATTGATTGGAAGCAAGTCTTAATCCTTAAGGAATTGGTTTCTCTTTATTATTTAAGTTCTTTTAGCCATTGATTGAAAGCAAGTCTTATTCCTTAAGGAATTGGTTTCTCTTTGACTTTAAGTTCTTTTGGAGATTGATTGGAAGCAAGTCTTAATCCATAAGGAATTGGTTTCTCTTTGTTCTTTATGTTCTTTTAGCCATTGATTGAAAGCAAGTCTTATTACATAAGGAATTGATTTCTCTTTGACACTTTAAGTTCTTTGGAGATTGATTGGAAGCAAGTCTTAATCCATAAGGAATTGGTTTCTCTTTGTTCTTTATGTTCTTTTAGCCATTGATTGAAAGCAAGTCTTATTCCTTAAGGAATTGATTTCTCTTTGACCTTTAAGTTCTTTTGGAGATTGATTGGAAGCAAGTCTTAATCCATAAGGAATTGGTTTCTCTTTGTTCTTTAAGTCCTTTTAGCCATTGATTGAATGCAAGTCTTATTCCTTAAGGAATTGGTTTCTCTTTGACCTTTAAGTTCTTTTGGAGATTGATTGGAAGCGAGTCTTAATCCTGAAGGAATTGGTTTCTCTTTATTCTTTATGTCCTTCTAGCCATTGAATGGAAGCAAGTCTTATTTCTTAAGGAATTGCTTTCTCTTTGACCTTTAAGTTCTTTTGGAGATTGATTGGAAGCGAGTCTTAATCCTTAAGGAGTTGGTTTCTCTTTGACCTTTAAGTTCTTTTGGCCATTGATTGAAAGCAAGTCTTAATCCTCTCGGAATTGGTTTCTCTTTATTATTTAAGTTCTTTTGGCCATTGATTGAAAGCAAGTCTTATTCCTTAAGGAATTGGTTTCTCTTTGTTCTTTAAGTCCTTTTAGCCATTGATTGAATGCAAGTCTTATTCCTTAAGGAATTGGTTTCTCTTTGACCTTTAAGTTCTTTTGGCCATTGATTGGAAGCAAGTCTTAATCCATAAGAATTGGTTTCTCTTTGTTCTTTATGTTCTTTTAGCCATTGATTGAAAGCAAGTCTTATTCCTTAAGGAATTGGTTTCTCTTTGACCTTTAAGTTCTTTTGGAGATTGATTGGAAGCAAGTCTTAATCCTTAAGGAATTGGTTTCTCTTTATTCTTTAAAGTTCTTTTGGCCATTGATTGGGAGAAGCAAGTGCTTATTCCTTAAGGAATTGGTTTCTCTTTGACCTTTAAGTTCTTTTGGAGATTGATTAGGAAGCAAGTCTTAATCCTTATGGAATTGGTTTCTCTTTAATTCTTTAAGTTCTTTTGGCCATTGATTGAAGAAAGCAAAGTCTTATTCCTTAAGGTGGTTTCTCTTTGCGACCTTTTAAGTTCTTTTGGAGATTGATTGGAAGCAAGTCTTAATCCTTAAGGAATTGGTTTCTCTTTGTTCGTTTAAGTCCTTTTAGCCATTGATTGGAAGCATAGTCTTATTCCTGATGGAATTGGTTTTCTAACTTTGACCTTTAAGTTCTTTTTTGGAGATTGATTGAAGCGAGTCTTAATCCTTAAGGAATTGAGTTTCATCTTTTATTAACTTTAAGTTCTTTAGCCATTGATTGAAGCAAGTCTTAATCCTTTAGGAATTGGTTTTTCTTTGACCTTTAAGTTTTTTGGAGATTGATTGGAAGCAAGTTTTAATCCTTAATGAATTAGTTTTCTCTTTGTTCTTTAAGCTCTTTTTTAGCCATTGATTGAAAGCAAGTCTTATTCCATAAGGAATTGGTTTCTCTTTGATTCTTTAAGTTCTTTTAGCCATTGATTGGACAGGCAAGATGCTTAATCCTTAAGCCAGAATTGGTTTCTCTTTAATCTTTTCAAGTTCTTTTGGCCATTGATTGGAAGCAAGTCTTAATCCTTAAGGAATTGGTTTCTCTTTGATCTGCTTCACGTTCTTATGCCGCCATTAGATTGGAAGCAAGTCTTAATCCTTAAGGAATTGGTTTCTCTTTTGACCTTTAAGTTCTTTTGGAGATTGATTTAGGATGCAAGTCTTATTCCCTTCAGGAATTGGTTTCTCTTTAATCTTTTAAGTTCTTTTGTGCCATTGATTGGAAGCAAGTCTTAATCCTTCAGGGAATTGGTTTCTCTTTGACCTTTAAGTTCTTTTGGAGATTGATTGAAGCAAGTCTTTGCAATCCTTTAGGAATTGGTTTCTCTTTAGTCTTGAAATTCTTTTGGCCATTGATTGGTAGCAAGTCTTAATCCTTAAGGAATTATTTTCTCATAAATCTTTAAATTCTTTTTGGCCGTCAGTCAGAGCAAGACTTAATCCTTATGCAATTGGTTTCCGCTTTGATTCTTTCAAGTTCTTTTGGCCATTGATTGGAAGCAAGTCTTAATACTTAAGGAATTGGTTTCTCTTTATTCTTTAAGTTCTTTTGGCCATTGATTGGAAGCGAGTCTTAATCCTTATGCAATTGGTTTCTCTTTATTCTTTAAGTTCTTATGGCCATTGATTGGAAGCAAGTCTTAATCCTTAAGGAATTGGTTTCTCTTTAGTCTTTAAATTCTTTTGGCCAATGATTGGAAGCCAGTCTTAATCCTTATGCAATTGGTTTCTCTTTATTCTTTAAGTTCTTTTGGCCACTGATTGGAAGCAAGTCTTAATCCTTAAGGAATTGGTTTCTCTTTATTCTTTAAGCTCTTTTGGCCATTGATTGGAAGCAAGCCTTAATCCACTTGTACAATTGGTTTCTCTTTATTCTTTAAGTTCTTATGGCCATTGATTGACTTAAGTCTTAATCCTTAAGGAATTGGTTTCTCTTTTAGTCTTCAAATTCTTTTGGCCATTCATTGCAACCAAGTCTTAATCCTTATGCAATTGGTTTCTCTTTATTCTTTAAGTTCTTTTGGCCACTGATTGGAAGCAAGTCTTAATACTTAAGGAATTGGTTTCTCTTTATTCTTTAAGTTCTTTTGGCCATTGATTGGAAGCGAGTCTTAATCCTTATGCAATTGGTTTCTCTTTATTCTTTAAGTTCTTATGGCCATTGATTGGAAGCAAGCCTTAATCCTTAAGGAATTGGTTTCTCTTTAATCTTTAAATTCTTTTGGCCATTGATTGGAAGCAAGACTTAATCCTTATGCAATTGAACACTTTTATTCTTTAAGTTCTTTTGACCCACAGATTGGAAGCAAGTCTTAATACTTAAGGAATTGGTTTCTCTTTATTCTTTAAGTTCTTTTGGCCATTGATTGAAAGCAAGTCTTAATACTTAAGGAATTGGTTTCTCTTTCATTAACTTTAAGTTCTTATGGCCATTGATTGGAAGCAAGTCTTAATCCTTAAGGAATTGGTTTCCCTTTAGTCTATAAATTCTTTTGGCCAATGATTGGAAGCCAGTCTTAATCCCCTTGCACAATTGAGACTCTCTTTATTCTTTAAGTTCTTGTGGCCGTTGATTGGGAAACCATGCCCAATATATGGAATTGAACTTCTCTTTAATCTTTAAATTCTTTTGGCCATTGATTGGAAGCAAGTCTTAATCCTTAAGGAATTGGTTTCTCTTTATTCTTTAAGTTCTTTTAGCCATTGATTGAAAGCAAGTCTTATTCCTTAAGGAATTGGTTTCTCTTTGACCTTCAAGTTCTTTTGGAGTTTGATTGAAGCAAGTCTTAATCCTTAAGGAATTGGTTTCTCTTTATTCTTTAAGTTCTTTTAGCCATTGATTGAAAGCAAGTCTTATTCCTTAAGGAATTGGTTTCTCTTTGACCTTTAAGTTCTTTTGGAGATTGATTGGAAGCAAGTCTTAATCCTTAAGGAATTGGTTTCTCTTTATTCTTTAAGTTCTTTTAGCCATTGATTGAAAGCAAGTCTTATTCCTTAAGGAATTGGTTTCTCTTTGACCTTTAAGTTCTTTTGGAGATTGATTAGAAGCAAGTCTTAATCCTTAAGGAATTGGTTTCTCTTCATTCTTTAAGTTCTTTTGGCCATTGATTGAAAGCAAGTCTTATTCCTTAAGGAATTGGTTTCTCTTTGTTCTTTAAGTTCTTTTGGCCATTGATTGAAAGCAAGTCTTATTCCTTAAGGAATTGGTTTCTCTTTGACCTTTAAGTTCTTTTGGAGATTGATTGGAAGCAAGTCTTAATCCTTAAGGAATTGGTTTCTCTTTGTTCTTTAAGTTCTTTTAGCCATTGATTGAAAGCAAGTCTTATTCCTTAAGGAATTGGTTTCTCTTTGACCTTAAGTTCTTTTGGAGATTGATTGGAAGCAAGTCTTAATCCTTAAGGAATTGGTTTCTCTTTGTTCTTTAAGTTCTTTTAGCCATTGATTGAAAGCAAGTCTTATTCCTTAAGGAATTGGTTTCTCTTTGACCTTTAAGTTCTTTTGGAGATTGATTGGAAGCAAGTCTTAATCCTTAAGGAATTGGTTTCTCTTTGTTCTTTAAGTTCTTTTAGCCATTGATTGAAAGCAAGTCTTATTCCTTAAGGAATTGGTTTCTCTTTGACCTTTAAGTTCTTTTGGAGATTGATTGAAGCAAGTCTTAACCCTTAAGGAATTGGTTTCTCTTTATTCTTTAAGTCTTTTTTGCCATTGATTGAAAGCAAGTCTTATTCCTTAAGGAATTGGTTTCTCTTTGACTTTAAGTTCTTTTGGAGATTGATTGGAAGCAAGTCTTAATAAGGAATTGGTTTCTCTTTGTTCTTTAAGTTCTTTTAGCCATTTATTGAAAGCAAGTCTTATTCCTTAAGGAATTGGTTTCTCTTTGACCTTTAAGTACTTTTGGAGATTGATTGAGGCAAGTGTTAATCCTTAAGGAATTGGTTTCTCTTTATTCTTTAAGTTCTTCTAGCCATTGATTGAAAGCAAGTCTTATTCCTTAAGGAATTGGTTTCTCTTTGACCTTCAAGTTCTTTTGGAGATTGATTGGAAGCAAGTCTTGATCCTTAAGGAATTGGTTTCTCTTTATTCTTTAAGTTCTTTTAGCCATTAATTGAAAGCAAGTCTTATTCCTTAAGGAAGTGGTTTCTCTTTGACTTTAAGTTCTTTTGGAGATTGATCGGTTTCTCTTTCCTCTTTAATTGCTATTGATTTCAAGTTCTCCTTTATGTTCCATTTGCAATTGATTGGAAGCAAGTCTTAATCCTTAAGGAATTGGTTTCTCTTTCCTCTTTTTATTCTTTTGGCTATTGATTGGAGTCAAGTCTTAATCCAAAAGGAATTGGTATCTCATTCTCCTTTATGTTCCATTTGCAATTGATTGGAAGCCAGTCTTAAACCTTAAGGAATTGGTTTCTCTTTCTTCTTTAAGTTCTTTTGGCTATTGATTGGAATCAAGTCTTAATCCAGAAGGAATTAGTTTCTCATTCTCCTTTATGTTCCATTTGCAATTGATTGGAAGCCAGTCTTAATCCTTAAGGAATTGGTTTCTCTTTCTTCTTTAAGTTCTTTTGGCTATTGATTGGAGTCAAGTCTTAATCCAAAAGGAATTGGTGTCTGATTCTCCTTTATGTTCTATTTGCAATTGATTGGGAACCGGTCTTAATCCTTAAGGAAATGGTTTCTCTTTTTCTTAAAGTTCTTTTGGCTAGTGATTGGAATCAAGTCTTATTCCAAAAGGAATTGGTTTCCCATTCTCCTTTATGTTCCTTTTGCAATTGATTGGAAGCAAGTCTTAATCCTTAAGGAATTGGCTTCTCTTTGTTCTTTAAGTTCTTTTGGCCATTGTGTGAAAGCAAGCCTTAATCCATAAGGAATTGGCTTCCCATTCTCCTTTCTGTTCCTTTTGCAATTGATTGGAAGCAAGTCTTAATCCATATCGTGTTTCTCTTTCCTCTTTAAGTTCTTTTCGCTATTGATTGGTATCAAGTCTCAATCAATAAGGAATTGGTTTCTCATTCTCCTATATGTTCCGTTTGCAATTGATTGGAAGCCAGTTTTAATCCTTAAGCAATTGGTTTCTCTTTCTTCTTTAAGTTCTTTTGGCTATTGATTGGAATCAAGTCTTAATCAAAAGGAATTGGTTTTTCATTCTCCTTTATGTTCCATTTGCAATTGTTTGGAAGCAAGTGTTAATCCTGAACGAATTGGTTTCTCTGTGTTCTTTGTGTTCTTTTGGCCATTGATTGGAATCAAGTCTTAATCCAAAAGGAATTGGTGTCTCATTCTCCTTTATGTTCCATTTGCAATTGATTGGAAGCAAGTCTTAGTCCTTAAGGAATTGGTTTCTCTTTCCTCTTTAAGTTCTTTTCGCTATTGATTGGAATCAAGTCTTAATCCAAAAGGAATTTGTTTTTCATTCTCCTTTATGTTCCATTCGCAATTGATTGGCTGCAAGTGTTAATCCTTAAGGAATTGGTTTCTCTCTTTTCTTGAAGTTCTTTTAGCCGCTAATTATAATCAAGTCTTAATCCAAAAGGAATTGGTTTCTCGTTCTCCTTAATGATCCTTTTGCAATTGATTGGAAGCAGGTCCTAATACTTAAGGAATTGGTTTCTTTTTCTTCTTTAAGTTCTTTTGGCTATTGATTGGAATCAAGTCTTAATCCAAAAGGAATTGGTGTCTCATTCTCCTTTATGTTCCATTGGCAATTGGTTGGAAGCAAGTGTTAATCCTTAAGGAATTGGTTTCTCTTTCCTCTTTATATTCTTTTGGCTATTGATTGGAATCAAGTCTTAATCCAAAAGAAATTGGCATCTCATTCTCCTTTATGTTCTATTTGCAATTGATTGGAAGCAGGTCCTAATACTTAAGGAATTGGTTTCTTTTTCTTCTTTAAGTTCTTTTGGCCATTGATTGGAATGAAGTCTTAATCCCAAAGGAATTAGTTTCTCATTCTTCTTGATGTTCCTTTTGCAATTGGTTGGAAGCATGTCTTAATCCTTAAGGAATCGATTTGTCTTTCTTTTTTAAGTTCTTTTGGCCATTGATTGTTATTAAGTCTTAATCTATGAGGAATTGGTTTCTCATTCTCCTCAATGTTCCATTTGCAATTGATTGGAAGTAAGTCTTAATCCGTAAGGAACTGGTTTTTCTCTTTTCTTTAAGTTCTTTTGGCCGCTGATTGTAATCAAGTCTTAATCCAAAAGGAATTGGTTTCTCGTTCTCCTTAATGATCCTTTTGCAATTGATTGGAAGCAAGTTTAATACTTAAGGAATTGGTTTCTCTTTCTTCTTTAAGTTTTTTTGGCCATTGATTGGAATCAAATCATAATCCAAAAGGAATTGGTTCATCATTCTCATTTTTATTCCATTTGCAATTGACTGGAAGCAAGTCTTAATATTAAGGAATTGGATTCTCTATCTTCTTTAAGTTGTTTTGGCTATTTGATTGGAATCAAGTCTTAATCCAAAAGGAATTAGTTTCTCATTCTCCTTTATGTTCCTTTTACAATTGATTGGTAGCAAGTCTTAATCCTTAAGGAATTGGTTTCTCTTTCTTCTTTAGGTTCTTTTGGCCATTGATTGGAATCAAGTCTTCATCCACAAGGTATTAGTTTCTCATTCTCCTTTATCTTCCATTTGCAATTGATTGGAAGCAAGTCTTAATCCTTAAGGAATTGGTTTCTGTTTCTTCTTTAAGTTCTTTTGGCCTTTGATTGGAATCAAGTCTTAATCCAAAGGAATTAGTTTCTCGTTCTCCTTTGTGAATTTGCAATTGATTGGAAGCAAGTCTTAATCCTTAAGGAATTGGTTTCTGTTCCTTCTTTAAGATCTTTTGGCCATTGATTTGAATCAAGTTTTAACCCAAAAGGAATTGGGTTCTCATTCTCCTTTCTGTTGCTTTTGCAATTGATTGGAAGCAAGTCTTAATCCTTAAGGAATTGGTTTCTCTTTCTGCTTTAAGTTCTTTTGCCACTGATTGAATCAAGTCTTATTCCAAAAGGAATTGGTTTGTCATTCTCCTTTATGTTCAACTTGCAATTAAGTGGAGGCAAGTCTTAATCCTTAAGAATTGGATTCTCTTTCTTCTTTAAGTTGTTTAGGCTATTGATTGGAATCAAGTCTTCATCCAAAAGGAATTAGTTTCTCATTCTCCTTTTTGTTCCTTTTGCAATTGATTGGAAGCAAGTCTTAATCCTTAAGAAATTGGTTTGTCTTTCTTTAAGTTCTTTTGGCTATGATTGGAATCAAGTCTTAATCCAAAAGGAATTGGTTCTCATTCTCCTTTATGTTCCATTTGCAATTGATTGAAGCAAGTCTTAATCCTTAAGGAATTGGTTTCTCTTTCTTCTTTAATTCTTTTGGCTATTGATTGGAATCAAGTCTTAATCCAAAGGAATTGGTTTCCAATTCTCCTTTATGTTCCTTTTGCAATTGATTGGAAGCAAGTGTTAACCCTTAAGAAATTGGTTTCTCTTTCATCTTTAAGTTCTTTTCGCTATTGATTGGAGTCAAGTCTTAATCCAAAAGGAATTGGTGTCTCATTCTCCATTACGTTCCATTTGCAATTGATTGGAAGCCAGTTTTAATCCTTAAGGAATTAGTTTCTCTTTCTTCTTTAATTTGTTTTGCTATTGATTGGTAACAGGTCTTAATAAGAAAGGAATTGGTTTCTCATTCTCCTTTATGTTCCCATTTGCAATTGATTGGAAGCAAGTCTTAATCCTTAAGGAATTGGTTTCTCTTTCTTCTTTAAGTTCTTTTGGCTATTCATTGGAATCAAGTCTTAATCCAAAAAGGAATTGGTTTCTCATTCTCCATTATGTTCCTTTTGCAGTTGATTGGAAGCAAGTCTTAATCATTAAGAAATTGGTTTCTCTTTCTTCTTTAAGTTGTTTTTAGCCATTGAATGGGATCAAGTCTTATTCCAACAGGAATTGGTTTGCCATTCCCCTTTATGTTCCATTTGCAATTGACTGGAAGGAAGTCTCAATACTTATGGAATTGATTTCCCTTTCTTCTTTAAGTTCTTTTGGCCATTGATTGAAATCAAGTCTTAATCCAAAAGAATTGGTATCTCATTGCCCTTTATGTTCCTTTTGCAATTGATTGGAAGCAAGTCTTAATCCTTAAGGAATTGCTTTCCCTTTCCCCTTTAAGTTCTTTTGGCCATTGATTGGAATCAAGTCTTAATCCAAATGGAATTGGTTTGTCATTCTCCTTTATGTTCAATTTGCAATTGATTAGAAGCAACTCTTAATCTTTTAGGAAATAGTCTCTCTTTCTTCTTTAAGTTCTTTGGCCATTCATTGGAATCAACTCTTAATCCCAAAGGAATTGGTGTCTCATTCTCCTTTATATTCCATTTGCAATTGTTTGGAAGCCAGTCTTAATTGTTAAGGAGTTGGTTTGTCTTTCTTCATTTAACTTCTTTTGGCTATTGATTGGAATCAAGTCTTAATTCAAAAGGAACTAGTTTCTCATTCTCCTTTATGTTCCTTTTGCAATTGATTGGAAGCATGTGTTAATCCTTAAGGAATTGATTTCTCTTTCTTTTTTATGTTCTTTTGGCCATTGATTGTAATTAAGTCATAAACCGAAAGGAATTGGTTTCTCATTCTCGTTCATGTTCCTTTTACAATTGATTGGAAGCTAGTCTTAATGATCAAGGAATTGGTTTCTCTTTCTTCTTGAAGTTCTTTTGGCTATTGACTGGAATCAAGTCCTAATCCAAAAGGAATTGGTTTCTCATTCTCCTTCATGTTCCTCTTGCAATTGATTGGAAGCAAGTCTTAATCCTTAGGAATTGGTTTCTCTTTCTTCTTTAGTTCTTTTGGCTATTGATTGGAATCAAGTCTTAATCCAAAAGGAATTGGTTCTCATTCTCCTTTATGTTCCATTTGCAATTGATTGGAAGCAAGTCTTAATCCTTAAGGAATTGGTTTCTCTTTCTTCTTTAATTCTTTGGCTATTGATTGGAATCAAGTCTTAATCCAAAGGAATTGGTTTCTCATTCTCCTTTATGTTCCATTTGCAATTGATTGAAGCAAGTCTTAATCCTTAAGAATTGGTTTCTCTCTTCTTTAAGTTCTTTTTGGCTATTGATTGGAATCAAGTCTTAATCCAAAGGAATTGGTTTCTCATTCTCCTTTATGTTCCATTTGCAATTGATTGGAAGCAAGTCTTAATCCTTAAGGAGTTGGTTTCTCTTTCTTCTTTAAGTTCTTTTGCTATTGATTGGAATCAAGTCTTAATCCAAAAGGAACTGGTTTCTCATTCTCCTTTATGTTCAATTTACGATTGATTGGAGGCAAGTCTTAATCCTTAAGGAATTGGTTTTTTATTCTTCTTTAACTTCTTTTGGCTATAGATTGGAAACAAGTCTTAATCCAAAGAATTGGTTTGTCATTCTCCTTTATGTTCCATTTGCAATTGATTAGAAGCATGACTTAATCCTTAAGGAATTGGTTTCTCTTTCTTTTTTAAGTTTTTTTGGCCATTGATTGAAATCAAGTCTTAATCCAAAAGAATTGGTATCTCATTCTCCTTTATGTTCCTTTTGAAATTGAAACGAAGCAAGTCTTAATCCTTAAGGAAGTGGTTTCTCTTTGTCCTTTAAGTTCTTTTTGCATTGATTGGAATCAAGTCTTAATCCAAAGGAATTGGTTTCTCATTCTCCTTTATGTTCAATTTGCAATTGATTAGAAGCAACTCTTAATCTTTTAGGAAATAGTCTCTCTTTCTTCTTTAAGTTCTTTGGCCATTCATTGGAATCAACTCTTAATCCCAAAGGAATTAGTTTCTCATTCTTCTTTCTCCTTTTGCAATTGATTGGAAGCATGTGTTAATCCTTAAGGAATTGATTTCTCTTTCTTTTTTATGTTCTTTTGGCCATTGATTGTAATCAAGTCATAATCCAAATGGAATTGGTTTGTCATTCTCCTTTATGGTCCATTTGCAATTGATTGGAAGCCAATCTTAATCCTTAAGGAAATGGTGTCTCTTTCTTCGTTAAGTTCTTTTGGCCATTGATTGGAATCAAGTCTTAGTCCAAAAGGAATTAGTTTCTCATTCTCCTTTATATTCCTCTTACAATTGATTAGTAGCAAGTATTAATCCTTAAGGAATTAGTTTCTCTTTCTTCTTTAGGTTTTTTTGGCCATTGATTGGAATCAAGTCTTCATCCAAAAGGAATTAGTTTCTCATTCCTCTTTATGTTCCATTTGCAATTGATTGAAGCAAGTCTTAATCCTTATGGAATTGGTTTCTCTTTCTTCTTTAGGTTCTTTTGGCTATTGATTGGAATCAAGTCTTAATCTAAAAGGAATTTGTTTCTCATTCTCCGTTGTGTTCCTTTTGGAAATGATTGGAACAAGTCTTAATCCTTAAGGAATTGGCTTCTTTTTCTTCTTTAAGTTCTTTTGGCCATTGATCGAAATCAAGTCTTACTCCAAAAGGAATTAGTTTTCTCATTCTCCTTTATGAATTTGCAATTGATTGGAAGCAAGTCTTATTCCTTAAGGAATTGGTTTCTCCTTCTTCTTTAAGTTCTTTTGGCCATTGATTGCAATCATGTCTTATTCCAAAAGTAATTGGTTTCTCATTCTCCTTTATGTTCCTTTTACAATTGATTGGTAACAAGTTTTTATCCTTAAGGAATTGGTTTCTCTTTCTTCTTTAAGTTCTTTTGCTATTGATTGGAATCAAGTCTTAATCCAAAAGGAATTGGTGTCTCATTCTCCTTAATGTTACATTTGCAATTGATTGGAAGCCAGTCTTAATCCTTAAGGAATTGGTTTCTTTTTCTTCTTTAAGTTCTTTTGGCTATTGATTGGAATCAAGTCTTAATCCAAAGGGAATTGGTTTCTCATTCTCCTTTATGTTCCATTTGCAATTGATTGGAAGCAAGTCTTAATCCTTAAGGAATTGGTTTCTCTTTCTTCTTTAAGTTCTTTTGGCTGATTGATTGAATCAAGTCTTAATCCAAAAGGAATTGGTTTCTCATTCTCCTTTATGTTCCATTTGCAATTGATAGGAAGCCCGTCTTAATCCTTAAGGAATTGGTTTCTCTTTCTTCTTTAAGTTCTTTTGGCTATTGATTGGAATAAAATCTTAATCCAAAAAGAATTGGTTTCTCAGTCTCCTTTATGTTCATTTTGCAATTGATTGGAAGCAAGTCTTAATCCTTAAGGAATTGGTTTCTCTTTCTTCTTTAAGTTCTTTTGGCTATTGATTGGAATCAAGTCTTAATCCAAAAGGAATTGGTTTCTCATTCTCCTTTATGTTTCCATTTGCAATTGATTGGAAGCAAGTCTTAATCCTTAAGGAATTGGTTTCTCTTTCTTCTTTAATTCTTTGGCTATTGATTGGAATCAAGTCTTAATCAAAAGGAATTGGTTTCTCATTCTCCTTTATGTTCCATTTGCAATCGATTGGAAGCCAGTCTTAATCCTTAAGGAATTGGTTTCTCTTTCTTCTTTAAGTTCTTTTGGCTATTGATTGGAATAAAGTCTTAATCCAAAAGGAATTGGTTTCTCATTCTCCTTTATGTTCATTTTGCAATTGATTGGAAGCAAGTCTTAATCCTTAGGAATTGGTTTCTCTTTCTTCTTTAAGTTCTTTTGCTATTGATTGGAATCAAGTCTTAATTTAAAGAATTGGTTTCTCATTCTCCTTTATGTTCCATTGCAATTGATTGGAAGCAAGTCTCTAATCCTTAAGGAATTGGTTTCTCTTTCTTCTTTAAGTTCTTTTGGCTATTGATTGGAATCAAGTCTTAATCCAAAGGAATTGGTTTCTCATTCTCCTTTATGTTCCATTTGCAATTGATTGGAAGCAAGTCTTAATCCTTAAGGAATTGGTTTCTCTTTCTTCTTTAGTTCTTTTGCTATTGATTGGAATCAAGTCTTAATCCAAAGGAATTGGTTTCTCATTCTCCTTTATGTTCCATTTGCAATTGATTGGAAGCAAGTCTTAATCCTTAAGGAATTGGTTTCTCTTTTCTTTAGTTCTTTGGCTATTGATTGGAATCAAGTCTTAATCCAAAAGGAATTGGTGTCTCAATCTCCTTTATGTTCCATTTGCAATTGATTGGAAGCCAGTCTTAATCCTTAAGGAGTTGGTTTCTGTTTCTTCTTTTAAGTTCTTTTGGCTATTGATTGGAATCAAGTCTTAATCCAAACGGAATTGGTTTCTCATTCTCCTTTATGTTCCATTTGCAATTGATTGGAAGCCAGTCTTAATTCTTAAGGAGTTGGTTTCTCTTTCTTCTTTAAGTTCTTTTGGCTATTGATTGGAATCAAGTCTTAATCCAAAAGGAATTGGTTTCTCTTTCTCCTTTAATTTTCATTTGCAATTGATTGGAAGAAAGTCTTAATCCTTAAGGAATTGGTTTCTCTTTCTTCTTTAAGTTCTTTTGGCCATTGATTGTAATCAAGTCTTAATCCAAAAGGAATGGGTTTCTCATTCTCCATAATGTTCCTTTTGCAATTGATTGGAAGCAAGTCTTAATCCTTAAGTAACTGGTTTCTCTATCTTCTTTAAGTTCTTTTGGCCATCGATTGGAATCAAGTCTTAATCCTAAAGGAATTGGTATCTCATTCTCCTTTATGTTCCTTTTGAAATTGAAACGAAGCAAGTCTTAATCCTTAAGGAAGTGGTTTCTTTTTTTTTTTCAGTTGTTTTTGGCCATTGATTGGGATCAAGTCTTAATCCAAAGGAATTGGTTTCTCATTCTCCTTTATGTTCCGTTTGCAATTGATTGGAAGCCAGTCTTAATCCTTAAGCAATTGGTTTCTCTTGGTTCTTTAAGTTCTTTTGGCTATTGATTGGAATCAAGTCTTAATCCAAAAAGAATTAGTTTCTCATTCTCGTTTATGTTCCTTTTGCAATTGATTGGAAGCAGGTCTTAATCCTTAAGGAATTGGCTACTCTTTGTTCTTTGACTTCTTTTGGCTATTGATTGGAGTCAAGTCTTAATCCAAAAGGAATTGGTGCCTCATTGTCCTTTATGTTCCATTTGCAATTGATAGGAAGCCAGTCTTAATCCTTAAGAAATTGGTTTCTCTTTCTTCTTTAAGTTCTTTTGGCTATTGATTGGAATAAAGTCTTAATCCAAAAGGAATCGGTTTCTCATTCTCCTTTATGTTCCTTTTGCAATTGATTGGAAGCAAGTCTTAATCCTTAAGGAATTGGCTACTCTTTGTTCTTTGACTTCTTTTGGCTATTGATTGGAATCAAGTCTTAATCCAAAAGGAATTGGTTTCTCATTCTCCTTTATGTTCCTTTTGCAATTCATTGGAAGCAAGTCTTAAGCCTTAAAGAATTGGCTACTCTTTGTTTTTTAACTTCTTTTGGCTTTTGATTGGAGTCAAGTATTTATCCAAAAGGAATTGGTGTCGCATTCTCCTTTATGTTCTATTTGCAATTGATTGGAAGCTAGTCTTACTCCTTAACTAATTGGTTTCTCTTTCTTCTTTAAGTTCTTTTGGCTATCGAATGGAATCAAGTCTTAATGCAAAGGGAATTGGTTTCTCATTATCCTTTATGTTCCATTTGCAATTGATTGGAAGCAAAGTCTTAATCCTTAAGAATTGGTTTCTCTTTCTTCTTTAATTCTTTTGGCTATTGATTGGAATCAAGTCTTAATCCAAAAGGAATTGGTTTCTCATTCTCCTTTATGTTCCATTTGCAATTGATTGGAAGCAGTCTTAATCCTTAAGAATTGGTTTCTCTTTCTTCTTTAAGTTCTTTTGGCTATTGATTGGAATCAAGTCTTAATCAAAAGGAATTGGTTTCTCATTCTCCTTTATGTTCCATTTTGCAATTGATTGGAAGCAAGTCTTAATCCTTAAAGGAATTTGGTTTCTCTTTCTCTTTAAATTCTTTTGGGTATTGATTGGAGCCAAGTCTTAATCCAAAAGGAATGGGTGTCTCATTCTCCTTTATGTTCCATTTGCAATTGATTGGAAGCAAGTCTTAATCCTTAAGGAATTGGTTTCTCTTTCTTCTTTAATTCTTTTGGCTATTGATTGGAATCAAGTCTTAATCCAAAAGGAATTGGTTTCTCATTCTCCTTTATGTTCCATTTGCAATTGATTGGAAGAAAGTCTTAATCCTTAAGGAATTGCTTTCTCGTTCTTCTTTAAGTTCTTTTGGCTATTGATTGGAATCAAGTCTTAATCCAAGGAATTGGTTTCTCATTCTCCTTTATGTTCCATTTGCAATTGATTGGAAGCAAGTCTTAATCCTTAGGAGTTTGATTTCTCTTTCTTCTTTTAAGTTCTTTTGGCTATTGATTGGAATCAAGTCTTAATCCAAAAGGAATTGGCTTCTCATTCTCCTCTATGTTCCATTTGCAGTTGATTGGAAGCAAGTCTTAATACTTAAGGAATTGGTTTCTTTTTATTCTTTAAGTTCTTTTGCTATTGATTGGAATCAAGTCTTAATCCAAAAAGGAATTGGTTTCTCATTCTCCTTTATGTTCCATTTGCAATTGATTGGAAGCAAGTCTTAATCCTTAAGAATTGGTTTCTCTTTCTTCTTTAATTCTTTTGGCTATTGATTGGAATCAAGTCTTAATCCAAAAGTAATTGGTTTCTCATTCTCCTTTATGTTCCATTTGCAATTGATTGGAAGCAAGTGTTAATCCTTAAGGAATTGGTTTCTCTTTCTTCTTTAAGTTTTTTTGACTATTAATTCGAATCAAGTCTTAATCCAACAGGAATTGGTTTCTCATTGTCCTTTATGTTCCATTTCCATTTGATTGGAAGCAAGTCTTAATCCTTAAGGAATTGGTTTCTCTTTCTTCTTTAAGTTCTTTTGGCTATTCATTGGAATCAAGTCTTAACCCAAAAGGAATTGGTTTCTCATTCTCCTTTATGTTCCTTTTGTAATTGATTGGAAGCAAGTCTTAATCATTAAGGAATTGGTTTCTCTTTCTTCTTTAAGTTCTTTTGGCTATTGATTGGAATCAAGTCTTAATCCAAATGGAATTGGATTCTCATTCTCCTTTATGTTCCATTTACAATTGATTGGAAGCAAGTCTTAATCCTTAAGAATTGGTTTCTCTTTCTTCTTTGAGTTCTTTTGGCTATTGATTGGAATCAAGTCTTAATCCAAAAGGAATTGGTGTCTCATTCTCCTTTACGTTCCTTTTGCCATTGATTGAAGCAAGTCTTAATCCTTAAGGAATTGGTTTCTCTTTCTTCTTTAGTTCTTTTGGCTATTGATTGAAATCAAGTCTTAATCCAAAAGGAATTGGTTTCTCATTCTCCTTTATGTTCCATTTGCAATTGATTGGAAGCAAGTCTCTTAATCCTTAAGGAATTGGTTTCTCTTTCTTCTTTAAGTTCTTTGGCTCTTGATTGGAAGCAAGTCTTAATCCAAAAGGAATTGGCTTCTCATTCTCCTTTATGTTCCATTTGCAATTGATCGGGAGCAAGTTTTAATCCTTAAGGAATTGGTTTCTCTTTCTCTTAAGTTCTTTTGGCTATTGATTGGAATCAAGTCTTAATCCAAAAGGAATTGGTTTCTTATTCTCCTTTAAGTTCCGTTTACAATTGATTGGAAGCTAGTCTTAATCCTTAAGGAGTTGGTTTCTCTTTCTTCTTTAAGTTCTTTTGGCTATTATTTGGAATCAAGTCTTAATCCAAAAGAATTGGTTTCTCATTCTCCTTTATGTTCCATTTGCAATTGATTGGAAGCAAGTCTTAATCCTAAGGAATTGGTTTCTCTTTCTTCTTTAAGTTCTTTTGGCTATTGATTGGAATCAAGTCTTAATCCAAAAGAATTGGTTTCTCATTCTCCTTTATGTTCCCTTTACAATTGATTGGAAGCTAGTCTTAATCCTTAAGGAGTTGGTTTCTCTTTCTTCTTTAAGTTCTTTTGGCTATTATTTGGAATCAAGCCCTAATCCAAAAGGAACTGGTTTCTCATTCTCCTGTGTGTTCCATTTGCAATTGATTGGAAGCAAGTCTTAATGCTTAAGGAATTGGGTTCTCTTTCTTCTTGAAGTTCTTTTGGCTATTGATTGGAATCAAGTCTTAACCCAAAAGGAATCGGTTTCTCATTTCTCCTTTATGTTCCATTTGCAATTGATTGGAAGCATGTCTTAATCCTCGAATAATTGGTTTCTCTTTCTTCTTTAAGTTCTTTGGCTCTTGATTGGAATCAAGTCTTAATCCAAAAGGAATTGGGTTCTCATTCTCCTTTATGTTCCCATTGCAATTGATTGGAAGCAAGTCTTAATCCTGAAGGAATTGGTTTCTCTTTCTTCCTTAGGTTCTTTTGGCTTTTGATTGGAATCATGTCTTAAATCCAAAAGGAATTGGTTTCTCATTCTCCTTTATTTTCCATTTGCATTTGATTGGTAGCAAGTCTTAATCCTTAAGGAATTGGTTTCTCTTTCTTCTTTAAGTTCTTTTGCTATTGATTGGAATGAAGTCTTAATCCAAAAGGAACTGGTTTCATTCTCCTTTATGTTCCATTTGCAATTGATTGGAAGCAAGTCTTAATCCTTAAGAATTGGTTTCTCTTTCTTCTTTAAGTTCTTTTGGCTATTGATTGGAATCAAGTCTTAATCCAAAGGAATTGGTTTCTCATTCTCCTTTATGTTCCCATTTGCAATTGATTGGAAGCAAGTCTTAATCCTAAGGAATTGGTTTCTCTTTCTTCTTTATGTTCTTTTGGCCAATGATTGGAATCAAGTCTTAATCCAAAAGGAATTGGATTCTAATTCTCCTTTATGTTCAATTTACGATTGATTGGAGGCAAGTCTTAATCCTTAAGGAATTGGTTTTTTATTCTTCTTTAACTTCTTTTGGCTATAGATTGGAAACAAGTCTTAATCCAAGGAATTGGTTTCTCATTCTCCTTTATGTTCCTTTTGCAATTGATTGGAAGCAAGTCTTAATCCTTAAGGAATTGGTTTCTCTTTCTTCTTTAAGTTCTTTTTGGCATTGAATGGAATCAAGTCTCAATTCCAAAGGAATTAGTTTCTCATTACCGTTTATGTTCCATTTGCAATTGATTGGAAGCAAGTCTTAATCCTTAAGGAATTGGTTTCTCTTTCTGCTTTAAGTTCTTTGGCTATTGATTGAATCAAGTCTCAATTCCAAAGGAATTAGTTTCTCATTACCGTTTATGTTCCATTTGCAATTGATTGGAAGCAAGTCTTAATCCTTAAGGAATTGGTTTCTCTTTCTTCTTTAAGTTCTTTGGCTATTGATTGGAATCAAGTCTTAATCCAAAAGAATTGGTTCTCATTCTCCTTTATGTTCCATTTGCAATTGATTGGAAGCAGTCTTAATCCTTAAGGAATTGGTTTCTCTTTCTTCTTTAAGTTCTTTTGGCTATTGATTGGAATCAAGTCTTAATCCATAAGGAATTGGTTTCTCATTCTCCTTTATGTTCCATTTGCAATTGATTGGAAGCCAGTCTTAATCGTTAAGGAATTGGTTTCTCTTTCTACTTTAAGTTCTTTTCGCTATTGATTGGTATTAAGTCTTTATCTAAAAGGAATTGGTTTCTCATTCTCCTTTATGTTCCATTTGTAATTGATTGGAAGCAAGTCTTAATCCTTAAGGAATTGGCTTCTCTTTGTTCTTTAAGTTGTTTTGGCTATTGATTGGAATCAAGTTTAATCCAAAAGGAATTGGTGTCTCATTCTCCTTTATGTTCCATTTGCAATTGATTGGAAGTCAAGTTAATCCTTAAGGAATTGGTTTCTCTTTCTTCTTTAATTCTTTTGGCTATTGATTGGAATCAAGTCTTAATCCAAAAGGAATTGGTGTCTCATTCTCCTTTATGTTCCATTTGCAATTGATTGAAAGCCAATCTTAATCCATAAGGAATTGGTTTCTTTTTCTTCTTTCCGTTCTTTTCGCTTTTGATTGGAATTAAGTCTTTATCCAATAGGAATTGGTTTCTCGTTCTCCTTTATGTTCCTTTTGCAATTGATTGGAAGCCAGTCTTAATCCTTAAGAAATTAGTTTCTCTTTCTTCTTTAAGTTCTTTTGGCTATTGATTGGAATCAAGTCTTAATCCAAAAGGAATTGGTTTCTCATTCTCCTTTATGTTCCTTTTGCAATTGATTGGAAGCAAGTCTTAATCCTTAAGGAATTGGCTTCTCTTTCTTCTTTAATTCTTTTGGCTATTGATTGGAATCAAGTCTTAATCCAAAAGGAATTGGTTTCTCATTATCCTTTATGTTCCATTTGCAATTGATAGGAATCATATCTTAATCAGTAAGGAATTGGTTTCTCTTTCTTCTTTAGGTTCTTTTGGCTATTGATTGGAATAAAGTCTTAATCCAAAAGGAATTGGTTTCTCATTCTCCTTTATGTTCATTTTGCAATTGATTGGAAGCAAGTCTTAATCCTTAAGGAATTGGTTTCTCTTTCTTCTTTTAGTTCTTTTGGCTATTGATTGGAATAAAGTCTTAATCCAAAAGGAATTGGCATCTCATTCTCCATTATTTTCCATTTGCAATTTATTGAAAGCCAGTCTTAATCCTTAAGGAATTGGTTTCTCTTTCTTCTTGAAGTTCTTTTGGCTATTGACTGGAATCAAGTCCTAATCCAAAAGGAATTGGTTTCTCATTCTCCTTCATGTTCCTCTTGCAATTGATTGGAGCAAGACTTAACCCTTAAGGAATTGGTTTCTCTTTCTTCTTTAAGTTCTTTTGGCTATTGATTGGAATCAAGTCTTAATCCAAAAGGAATTGGTTTCTCATTCTCCTTTATGTTCCATTTCCATTTGATTGGAAGTAAGTCTTAATCCTTAAGGAATTGGTTTCTCTTTCTTCTTTAAGTTCTCTTGGCTATTGATTGGAATCAAGTCTTAATCCTAAAGGAATTGGTTTCTCATTCTCCTTTATGTTCCTTTTGCAATTGATTGGAAACAAGTCATAATCCTTAAGGAATTGGTTTCTCTTTCTTCTTTAAGTTCTTTTGGCTATTGATTAGAATCAAGTCTTTATCCAAAAGAAATTGGTGTCTCATTCTCCTTTATATACCATTTGCAATTGATTGGAAGCCAATCTTAATTCTTAAGGAGTTGGTTTCTCTTTCTTCATTAAGTTCTTTCGGCTATTGCTTGGAATGAAGTCTTAATCCAAAGGAATTGGTTTCTCATTGTCCTTTATGTTCCATTTGCAATTGATAGGAAGCCAGTCTTAATCCTTAAGGAATTGGTTTCTCTTTCTTCTTTAAGTTCTTTTGGCTATTGATTGGAATCAAGTCTTAATCCAAAGGAATTGGTT
>JAVHNO010000020.1:0-16493 GCA_031439595.1 Pterocarpus santalinus | reverse complement strand
TTAAGCCAATAAAAGAAAGAAAGAATCCAATTCCTTAAGCATTAAGACTAGCTTAATCAATCAATCCATTTAAGCCATATTAAAGAAGAAAGTCAGAATCCCTTCCTAGCATTAAGACTAGCTTCCAAATCAATCAAAAGAGGAAAGCCATTAAAGAAGAAAGAAATGGAAACCAATAACTTATGGATTGAGACTAGCTTTCATTCATTCCATTTAAGCCATTAAAAGAGAAAGAGAATCCACTTCCTTAAGCATCAAGACTAGCTTCCAATCAAGGGAAGAAGGCCATTAGAGAAGAAATGGAAACCTTAATTACTTAAGGACTAAGACTAGCTTTCATTCCATTCCGTTTAAGCCATTAAAAGAGAAAGAGAATCCAATTCATCTATGGAGTTCAAGACTAGCTTCCAATTAGAGGAAGAGTGCCATTAAAGGAGAAATGGAAACCAATTCCTCAAGGATTAAGACTAGCTTTCAATCATTCCATTTAAGCCATTAAAAGAGAAAGAGAAATACAATTGCTTAAGCATTAAGGCAACTAGCTTTGCTTGACGAAAAGGAAGAAAGCCATCATTAAGGATGAGAATTCAACCAAGGCTAACAATGATCAAGATCGAATTACAAAGCATCTGGATGGCCCAATGACCCGAGCTAAAACAAAAAGGCTAAAAAAGATAGCTTTGCATAGAGTTTACAGTCATGGAAGCTTAAAGACCAAAGAGCAATCCAATTGAGCATGGAAAGCTTCCAAATGGACCAATCTTATTCAGCTTGAAGAATAGCAAAGTCCAACATGAATAAGTCACTTGAAGACCCCAAGATGAAGCCCAATTCAAGCTGCATGATCAGAGATTTGCAAGCAAGATTGGGCAATGGAATAATTAGTTTTTAATTAGGTGTAATTTTGTCTTATTTTTCTTGTAGTTTTTCGTTGCACCTTTTTTAATGTCTCCAAATTCCTGTAAGCTTTTAGTTGTTTCAAGAAGTCGGGCTTTCTAAGTATTTCAAGAGTTTCACCTAGGCGAATCTATAATAGATAATGGAGTTCAAGTTACTTGTGTTCCTAGAGGCAATTATGATAGATAATGGAGTCGAGTTACTTGTGTTCCTAGCGGCAATATAAATGATAGATAATGGGTCAGTTATTTATGTATTCTAATAGATTAATGTTTAGTGGAATATGCTTAGAGGCTTGCCAAGTCAATGAGGCAGTCCCCATCGGATTACAAATAGGAACTCAATGTACAAACACAAGACAGAATATGAAGCAGACTTCTTTTGAGTTTTTCTCCCATTTGTGAGGAAATTTCCCTTTTGTTCTTGGGCAAAGAACTATAGATCTTATCAAGGCAACTTGTGGCGATCAAAATAAGACTTATTTCATCTCACCTTCTCATCTTCTCTCTGAGTGTGGCGTCTATATCCATTTCCGATTAAAAAACAAACAAAACTCCAAACACAATCCTAAACTTCCTCCCCGAAAGTTCAAGGCGATCTAGAGGGTTATGTTAGTTGTTTGATTCAAAACCAATCTTTCAACTCAAGCAAAAAGCTAAATCATATCATTTGGTATCGTGAGCTTTTGGTTCCTTGATTTTACCGAGGTGTGTGTTTATTTTTTTCTTTCTTTATCCAATTCAAAAGCGAAAAAAAAAGTTCCAAATTTTGTTGTAGTTCATCTTTGTTGATCTCTCATCCATAGCATCTTATTAGTGTCTCTTCATTCTCTATCTAAGTATTTGTCACCTCTGTTCTCTTACTAATTTTGAGTCCTAAATCTCCAAAAAAAAAAAAAGCGAAAATCAGTGAAAAAAACGGCAAAATTCTGGGCCAAAAAAAAAAAAAGAAGATATTTTCCTTTCATTCCTCTTTGTCTTTGTTGAATTTCTTTTCTATCTGTTTATGTCTCTTGTTCCATTGATATTTTTTTTTGTTGGTTTCTTTGGTCACCTGATTATCCGCTTCTTGTGTTGAGAAAAATCATTTGATAAGGTTCTTTTCTTAAGAGCTCATAAGAGGAAGTTTGAGTGGAAAAAAAGGCTAGAGAGAACATTCCTAGTTAAAAGCCAATTTTGAGTGATATACACGACAGTGGATGAGTGATCATATTTCAAGAGAGCATAAACACTTTGTGAGTGTTTGTGAAGAGTCCTATATTTTTCAATTTTCAATTAGCTAACTTTATGAGCAGGAGAACAAAAATTCATCCCACAAGGTGGAGGATTATCCGAGCTTTACTACGGATGCAAGCATTGATCTGGCCATCTAGAACGGACTGGGTTCATGCAAAGATTTGAAAGAGCTCCATGAGTAGGATGGATGGGATGGAAAACCATGCACCCTGATAGTCGACATGCTTCTCAAGATGAAACAAATTACCAATCTGAGAGAAGGGGAAGAGACAAGTGATCAAAACACAAGGAGAAAGAAGGATCGTTAGGCACAATAGGAGAAGAAGAGAAATTCTGGTGATGAACTTCCGGAGGGATTAACATCAAAATTCCTCCATGGCTTCAAGGGAAGTGCTGAGTCACTTAAGCCTATTTGGAGTGGGCCATGAGGAGTGGAGCAAATATTCTCTTGTCACACATATTACTCAAGGTAATAAAGTTAACGCTTATGTCTTTGAGATCAGATTACTGGGATTATGCTCTTGTTTGGTAGCAAGGATCAATTCACAAGTAAAGATAGAGAGCTAGGAATGAGAAACAATCCGGATTCGAACATGGGCTGATGATGAGGCAATCATGAGAAGGAGATTTTGATGCCTTCACTTATTTGCCGTAGGGAACCTCCACAACAAGTTGCAGAGCCCTCACTCAAGGTTCTCCCAAGAGTGTGGATGACTATCTACAAGGAGATGGAGATGGCCATGGATTCAAGCTAACATTGTGGAGGATCAAGAAGCAACCATGGCTCGGGTTAAGCTCAATGGCCTTAGCAGAGACATAGCTGATGCCGATAGTGAGATGTATCACTATGTGGAACTTCAAGAGATGGTGCATGTCAAGCAATCAAAGTGGAGTGACAAAAAATTAAAGAGGGAGAAATAGAAGAATTCTTCTAAGTTCGATTCGAGTCCTTGGAAGAAACAACCCAAGAGTTAGGAGCAACCAATTGCAATTCGATTCTAAAGAAGGCTGAATCAAAGTTAAAGAAGTCAACCATCAAGCCAAGCATTTCAAGAGATACCGAGGACATAAAGTGCTTTAGAAATTAGTGTCTTGGAAGAAAGTCAGCATTGCTTCTCAATGTCCTAACAATGAGAGCAATGATTTTGAAGGATAATGGTAGAGAGTAGGAAGCGAGGAGTCGATGCATCACTAGAGCATGAAAGTGAAGGTGAGGAAATTAAGGCCTCATGATGGTGATTTGCTTTGGTTGTTAGAAGGATTTTTAAATGCAGACTCAGTTAAGAGAAAGAAGATGAGGCACAAAGGAAAACATTTTCCATACTCAGATGTCTTGTTCAAGGAAAAGTATGCAACATGATCATTGATGGATAGGAGGCTGCACTCAATGTGGCGGCTACAACTTTGGTGGGAAGATTGAATTTGAGCACATCAAAAGCATCCTGCTGAAGGCCATATAGGATTGCAATGGCTTAGTGATAATGGAGAATTGAAGTGTTGGACCAAGCAAGTTCTGAAGTACCATTCACTATTGGAATTATGTAGATGAGGGTACTTTGTGATGTAGTCCCCATGGCGGATGCTTTGCACACATACTTCTTGGAAGACTATGGCTTGAATTTGACCGCAAAGGTGATCCACAATGGATACACCAATCGGTTTTCACTTCAGTACGCACACACAAAGAAGAAATTCACTCTTGCACCTTTGTCTCCAAGACAAGATGTGATTTTTGAGGATCAAATAAAAATGAAATGGCAACATCTAGAGAGGCATGAGACATCCAATAAAAAGAGAGTAGAAAAAGAAACTATTGAGTGAAAAAAAAGAAAGGTAAACACCAAAGAGAGTGGTGAGCAAGAAAAAGAGAGATAAACACATGAGTATCATTGCATAAAGAAAGTGAGATCAAGAGAGCTTGTTTTTACTCAATCCAACCTATGCTTGTATCTTTTGTACAAAGGAGGCTTTGTTTAAACTCTAACATTGACAATTCATACTTCTTTGCCTAGTTCTTTTGTATCTCTTTTTGCGAGGAATTTGAGGATGTGTTGCTCGGATGAAGATCTTCCAAGTGGTTTTGCCATCTCCTTTGAGAGGAATCTGAGCATACCAAATTGATCTCGTTCGGTCTCTTGTCGACTCCCTAACAGGCCACGACCTATAGAACTAATCCTGAGTTGAAGCAAAAGAACTTCAAAAAACAAGTTGGAGAGCTAATGGGAAAAAGGATGGGTGAGGGAAAGCATGAGTCGCTTGTGCTTTGTACCAAGTTTTTTTTTTATTCTTATGTACCAAAGAAAGATGGATCATGGAGAGATGTGTATGGATTGCAAAGAGCCATCAACAAAATCATCTTTGTAAAGTATAAACATCCAATTCCTGAGATTAGATGATACATGCTTGGTGAATTGCATGGTTCTTGCTATTTTTCCAAAATTGATTTGAAATAGTGGTTATCATCAGAATTAGGATATGAAGTAGTAAGGGGATGAATGGAAGCTTGACTTTCAAAAACTAAGCCATATGGGTTGTCACGAATGGTTAGTTATGCCTTTTGGTTTGAACTAATGCTCCTAGTACATCTTATGCGCACTCATGAATTATGTTTTGCGTGCAGTTTTCTTGGAAAATTTGTGGTTGTTTACTTTGATGATATCCTCATCTATAGCAAGAGCTTAGGTGAACATCTTGAGCTTATTTGGAAGTGGGTGTCTTATTTGCATTGAGAAAAGAGAGGGATTTGTATGCTAATTTGAAAAAAGTGTTCTTTTTGCACTCAACAAGTAAAACTTTCTTGGATTCATTATTGAAGATTCTAGGGGATATAGAAGTGGATGAAGCAAAAAAGTGAGAAGCTTGATTAGGAATGGCCTAAAACCTACAGGAGTTTGGAAGTGATGTGAGGAGTTTTCATGGGCTTTAGCTAGTTTTTATAGGAGAGTTTGTCAAAATGGATTTGAAAGTACACTAGCTGCACCATTGACCTAAGTTGTCAATGAGAAAATGTTGGTTTTCAAATGGGGACAAAGAGCAAGATATGGCTTTCAATACCCTTAGAAGAAAAATTGAGTGGAGCACCTTTAGCTTTGTCTTACTCCGATTTTTCTTCACAAAATCCTTTAGTTAAATTGAGTGTGATGCTTGAGATTATAGTGTATAAGAGCGCAGGTTTGATGCAAGAAGAGTAGGCCTTTGTTGCATACTTTAGTGAGAAATTGAAAGCGGAGCTAAACTTAATTACTCCATTTATGACAAAGAGTTGTATGCTTTGGTGAGAACTTTGCGGATGTGTTATGGCAACATTATCTTTTGCCAAAGAATTTGTAGGTACACACGGATCATGCAATCCTTTGAAATGTTTCATTTAAAGGGACAAGGAAAGGTAAACAAAAGGCATGGTAGAAAGTGGGATTGAATTTCTAGAACATCATTCCCTTATGTGATCACATACAAGCAAAGGAAAAAGAAAATATAGTGGTCGATGCACCTTTCTAGGAGGTAGTGCCACACTACTTTCTACCCTAGATGCCCAAAATTGCTTGCAGTTTTTGAGCATTTGAAAGACTTGTACATAAATGATTCTGATTTTGCAACAACTGTACATTGCTTGTGAAAAAAAGGGAGTAGAAAAAGGATTTCCTTTAGGCATGATGGTTATTTGTTTAATGGAAATAGACTTTGTGTGCCTAATTGTTCCCATGCTAAGTAAAATTACTTGTTAGAGAGGCTCATGTGAGGGGGTTTGATGGGTCATTTTGGGGTTAGTAAGACTTTGTAGTACCTTGGTTGAGACATTTTCTTTTGGCCTCAAATGAAAAAGCCCATGTAGAAAAAAATTTGTGGTCATTGTGAAATACTTGCAAAAGGCCAAATCCAAGGTTATGCTCCTTATGGATTGTATACCCCAATACCTATTCCCCGATTTCCCTTGGTGAGTTTGTCTATGGACTTTGTATTGGGTTTGCCCTCGAACTAAGAGGGGGCAAAGATTCTATTTTTGTTGTTTGTGAGCAGAGCGGAGTTTTCAAAAGATGGCACCAACACTTCATAGCTTCTACAAAGCAGGACAATGCCATTCAAATTGCCGAGATTGTTTTTCAAAGAAGTCGTGAGATTGCATGGCATGCCAAAAGCATTGTCTCCGACCGTTGATACCAAGTTCTTAAGTCACTTTTGGAAGACTTTGTGGAATAAGTTAGGAACCAAGCTTCTTTTTCTGCTACAACTTGTCATCCACAAAACTGGATGGACAAGCAGAGGTAGTGAATAGAACCCTTTCCCACCTTGTTAAGAGTCATGTGCCAGATTAGTAAGAAATCCCACAAAGTCTTGGGAAGAATATTTGCCTCTATGTAGAATTTTGCTTACAATTTCAGGGCAACACACTCTTACTACTAATCACTCCACCTTTTTGAAGTGGTCTCACGGTTTTTCAATCCTTTGACTCCATTAGATTTTAATTCAGCTTTGCCAATGAGAGAGCAGCAAGGTAATCTAGATGGCAAAAGAGAGGCTAAATTTGTCAAGCAATTCCATGAGAGAGGTGAGACAACAAATTGAGAAGAAAACATGTAAGCAAAGTATGCTCTATCAAGCCAACAAAGAGGCGCAAGAAAGGTGACTTTTCGAGCCAGGAGATTGGGTTTGGGTTCACATGAGGAAGAGAGAGGTTTCTGCCCAAAGTTACATTCCAAGTTACAACCAAGAGGAGATGGACCTTTCCAAGTGTAAGATTGAAAAAGATCAAGTGACAATGCCTACAAAGCTTGATCTTCGGGTGAGTATCAGAGATTAGTGCTACTTTCGAAAATGTGGTGATCTATCCTTGTTTGAGGCGGGTGATGGAGCTCGAATTCGAGGCAGCGAATCCCGTTTTCAAGAGGGAGGGAATGATGAGGGAATTCAACCACAGGCTAACAATGATCAAGATCGAATTACAAAGCTGATGGATGGCCTAATGACCAGAGGCTAAAACAAAAAGGCTAAAAGAAGCTTTGCAAGGCCTAGTCACTGGAAGCCAAAAGACCAAGAGCAATCCCAGCCTTGAGCATGAGCTTCCAAAATGGACCAATCTTATTCGAAACTTGAAGAATAGCAAAGTCCCAAGCATGAATAAGTCACTTGAAAGACCCAAGATGAAGCTCCAATTCAAGTGATCAGAGTTGCAAGCAGTTGAAATTTGGAATAATTAGTTTTAATTAGGTGTAATTTGTCTTATTTTCTTTGTAGTTTTCTGGGTGGCACACTTTTAATGTCTCCAAATTTCAGAGAAGCTTTTTAGATTGTTTCAAGAAGTCAGTTTCAAAGTATTTCTAAGAGTCTCTAGTGTTAACATTATAATAGATAATGGGTCACGATTACTTGTGTTCCTGAGGCAATTATGATAGATAATGGATTGGAGTTACTTGTGTGCAAAGCTCCTAAAGACAATTATGATAGATAATGAATCGGAGTTATTTGTATGTATTCAATGATTAATGTTTAGTGGGAATATATAGAGGCTGCAAGTCAATGAGCAGATCCCCATCAAGATTACAAATAGGAACTCAATGTACAAACACAAGACGAGGCTATAGTGAACAGGACTTCTTTTGAGTTTTTCTCCCATTTGTGAGAATTTCACCTTTTGTTCTTGGGCAAGAATTATAGATCTACTTATCAAGGCAAGCTTTGTGGCGATCAAAAATAAGACTTATCACTCCACCTTCTCATCTTCTCTTGAGTGTGGCGTCTATATCCATTTCTGATTAAAAAAAGCAAACAAAAACTCACACAAACACAGAAAATCTAAACTTCCTCCCCCGAAAGTTCAAGGCGCATCTGAGGGTTATGTTAGATTGGGCGATTCAAAACCATTCAACTCAAGCAAAAGCTTAAATCATATCAGATTAAGAATCAGTTTTCAGTAATCATTCCATTTAAGCCAATAAAAAGAGAAAGAGAATCCTATTCCTTATAAGCATTAAAACTAGCTTCCAATCAAAAGAAAGAAAGCCATTAAAGAAAAAGAAATGGAAACCAATTCCTTGCCAGGATTAAGACTGGCTTTCAATCATTCCATTTAAGCCCATTAAAGAGAAGAGAATCCAATTCACTTATGGATTAAGACTAGCTTTTCAATCATTCCATTTAAGCCAATAAAGAGAAATAGAATCTAATTCCTTAAGCATTAAGACTAGCTTCCAATCAAAGGAAGAAAGTCAGTTAAAGAAAGAAAATGGAAACCAATTAGTCAAGCATGCCAAGGACTTAGCTTTTCATTCATTCCATTTTAAGCCATTAAAGAGAAAGAGAATCCAATTCCTTAAGCATTAAGACTAGCTTCCAATCAAAGCAAGAAAGCCATTAAAGAAGAAATGGAAACCAATTTCTTAAGGATTAAAGAACTAGCTTTCAATCATTGCATTTAAGCTTACATTAAAAGAGAAAAGAGAACCCAATTCCTTTAAGCATTAAGCACTAGCATTTAATCAAAGGAAGAAAGCCATTAAAGAAGAAATGGAAACCAATTCTTAAGGATTAAGACTAGCTTTCAATCATTCCATTTAAGCCATTAAAAGAGAAAGAGAATCCAATCTGCCTTAAGCATTAAGAACTAGCTTCCAATCAAAGGAAGAAAGCGATTATAAGGAAGAAATAGAAACCAATTCCTTAAGGATTAAGCACTAGCTTTCAATCATTCCATTTAAACCATTAAAAGAGAAAGAGAATCCAGATTCCTTAAGCTATTAAGACTGAGCTTCCAATCAAAGGAAGAAAGCCATTAAAAAGAAGAAATGGAAACCAATTCCTCCAAAGTATTAAGAACTAGCTTTCCATCATTCCATTTAATCCATTAAAAGAGAAAAGAGAATCCAATTCCTTAAGCATTAAGACTAGCTTCAAGTGAAAGGAAGAAAGCCATTAAGGAAGAAATGGAAACCAATTCCTCAAGGATTAAGACTAGCTTTCAACGTAATTGCATTTAAGCCATTAAAAGAAGAAAGAGAATCCAATTCCTTAAGCATTAAGACTAAGCGATCAAGATCAAAGGAAGAAAGCCATTAAAGAAGAAATGGAAACCAATTACCTTAAGAGATTAACACTAGCTTTCAATCATTCCGTCATTTAAGCCAATTAAAAGAGAAAGAGAATCCAATTCCTTAAGCATTAAGACTAGCTTCCAATCAAAGGAAGAAAGCGAGTTAAAAAGAAATGAACCCAAGATCTCGAAATCAAGCATTAAAGACTAAAACTTTCATTCATTCCATTTAAGCCATTACGAAAAGAGAAGAGAAATCCAATTCCTTAAGCATTAAGACTAGCTTCCAATCAAAGGAAGAAAAGCCATTAAAGAAGAAATGGAAACCAATTTCTTAAGGATTAAGACTAGCTTTCAATCATTGCATTTAAGCTCATTAAAAGAGAAAGAGAGAACCCAATTCCTTAAGCATTAAAACTTATCATCCAATCAAAGGAAGAAAGCCATTAAAGAAGAAATGGAAACCAATTCTTAAGGATTAAGACTAGCTTTTCAATCATTCCATTTAATCCCATTAAAGGAGAAAGAAAATCCAATCCCTTAAGGCATTAAGACTATTCCAATCAAAGGAAGAAAGCGATTACAAGAAGAAATGGAAACCAATTCCTCAAGGATTAAGAGACTAAGCTTTTCAATCATTCCATTTAAACCATTAAAAGAGAAAAAGAATCCAATTCCTTAAGCATTAAGACTAAGCTTCCAATCAAGGAAGAAAGCCATTAAAGAAGAAAATGGAAACCAATTCCTCAAGGATTACAGAGCCTAGCTTTCAATCATTCCATTTTAATCCATTAAAAGAGAAAGAGAATCCAATTCCTTAAGCATTAAGACTAGCTTCCAATGAAAGGAAGAAAGCCATTAAGAGGAAGAAATGGAAACCAATTCCTCAAGGATTAAAAGACTAGCTTTCAATGATTGCATTTTAAGCCATTAAAAAGAGAAGAGAATCCAATTCCTTAAGCATTTAAGAAACGGCGTCGAATCAAAGGAAGAAAGTCATTAAAGAAGAAATAGAGGAAACCAATTCCTTAAGGATTAAGACTAGCTTTCAAATCATTCCATTTAAGCCATTAAAGAAAAGAGAATCCAATTCCTTAAGCATTAAGACTAGCTTCTCCAATCAAATGAAGAAAGCCATTAAAGAAGAAATGGAAACCAATTCCTATATGGATTAAGACTTAGCTTTCCAATGCATTCCAGATTTTAACCTATTAAAAGAGAAAGAGAAATCCAATTTGTTAAGCATGAAGACTAGCTTCCAATCAAAGGAAGAAAGAAAGCCATTAAAGAAGAATTGGAAACCAATTCCTTAAGGATTAAAGCATTAAGCTTTCAAGCATTCCATGTAAGCCAATAAAAGAGAAAGAGAATCTATTTCTTAAGCATTAAGAACCTCAGCTTCCAATCAAGGAAAGAAAAGCCATTAAAGAAGAAATGAAACCAATTCCTTAAGGATTAAGAACTAGCTTTTCAGTCATTCCATTTTAGCAGCAGTCTAAAGAGAAAAAGAATCCAATTCCTTATGGATTAAAGACAGCTTTCAATCCTTCCATTTAAGCCAATAAAGAGAAATAGAGTCAATTCCTTAAGCATTAAGACTAAAGCTTCCGATCAAAGGAAGAAATGCCTATCTAAAGAAGAAATCAAAACCAATTCCTTAAGGGGATTAAAGACTAGCTTTCAATCATTGCATTTTAAGCCATTAAAAGGAAAGAGAACCCAATTCCTTAAGCATTAAGACTAGCTTTCCAATCAAAGGGTAAGAAAAGCCATTAAAGAAGAAATGGAAACCAATGACTTATGGATTAAGACTAGCTTTCATTGATTCCTTTTAAGCCATTAAAAGAAGAAAGAGAATTCAATTCACTTATGGATTAAGACTAACTTCCAATTCAAAGGAAAGAGAAAGCCTAATTAAAGAAGAAATAAACCAATTAGTTAAGGATTAAGACTATTTCCAATCATTCCCATTTAAGCCATTAAAAGAGAAAGAGAATCCGAGTTCATAAGCATTAAGATTGAGCTTTCTCCAACTCAAAATTTCCTGAAGAAAAAGCCCATTAAAGTAAAGAAATGGAAACCAATTCCTTATGGATTAATACTAAAGCTTTCAATCATTCCATTTAAGCTATTAAAGGGAAAGAGAATCAATTTCTTAAGCATTAAGACTTAGCTTCCAATCGAAAGGAAGAAGAAGCCATTAAAGAAAGAAATGGAAACCAACTCCTTAAAGATTAAGGCGGCATTTTCAGTCATTCCATCTATTTAGCTTCATTAAAAAGAGAAAAGAGAATCCAATTCCTTATGGATTAAGACTAGCTTTCAATCATTCCATTTAAGCCAATAAAGAGAGAATAGAATCCAATTCCTTAAGCATTAAGACTAGCTTCCAATCAAAGGAAGAGAAAGCCGTTACAAGAAGAAATGAAAGCACATTCGTCCCGGCAGTAAGACTAGCTTTCATTCATTCCATTTAAGCCATTAAAAGAGAAAGAGAATCCAATTCCTTAAAGCATTCAAGAGACTAGCTTCCAATCAAAGGAAGAAAGCCATTCAGAAAGAATGAAATGGAAACCAGATTTGCTTAGAGGATTAATGACTCAGCTTTCAATCATTGCATTTAAGCCATTAAAAGAGAAAAAGAGAACCCAATTCCTTAAGCATTAAGACTAGCTAACATTTAATCAAGGAAAAGCCATTAGAAGAAAAATAAAAATGCGAAACCAATTCCTTGGGGATTAAGACACTTAGCTTTCAATCCATTCCATTTTAAGCCATTAAAAGAGAAAGAGAATCAACTGCTAAGCATTAAGAGACCCCAAACTTCAATCGAGAGAAAGCGATTAAAGAAAGAAATGGAAACCAATTCCCTTAAGGATTAAGACTAGCTTTCAATCATTCCATTTAAGCCATTAAAGAGAAAGAATCCAATTCCTTAACGCATTAAGACTAGCTTCCAATCAAAGGAAAGAAAGCCATAAATAAAGAAGAAATGGAAACCAATTCCTCGAGAGTATTAAGACTAGCTTTCAATCATTCCATTTTAAAGCCATTAAAAGAGAAAGAGAATCCAATTCCTTAGCGTTAAGACTAGCTCCATGAAAGGAAAGGAAAGCCAAATTAAAAGAAGAAATGGTGGAAACCAATTCCTCAAGAACTAAGACCCCAGCTTTCAATAATTGCATTATCAAGCCATTAAAGAAAAAAAGAGAATCCAATTCCTTAAAAAGCATTAAGACTCAGCGTCGAATCAAAGGAAGAAAGCACATTAAAGAAAGAAAATGGAAACCAATTCCTTTATGGATTAAGACTAGCTTTCAATCATTCCATTTAAGCCATTAAGAGAAAGAGTAATCAATTCCTTAAGCATTAAGACTAGCTTCCAATCAAGAAGGAAGAAAAGCCAAGTTAAAAGAAATGGAAACCAATGCGTCAAAGCATTAAAGACTAGCTTTCATTCCAATTCCATTTAAGCACATTAAAAGAGAGAAGAGAATCCAATTCCTTAAGCATTAAGACTAGCTTCCAATCAAAGGAAGAAAGCCATGTAAAGAAGAAATGGAAACCAATTTCTTAAGGATTAAGGATTAGCTTTCAATCATTGCATTTAAGCCATTAAAAGAGAAAGAAGAACCCAATTCCTTAAGCATTAAAACTAGCATCCAATCAAAGGAAGAAAGCCATTAAGAAGAGAGAAGAAATGGAAACCAATTCCTTAAGGATTAAGACTAGCTTTCAATCATTCCATTTTAATCCATTAAAGGAGAAAAGAGAAGATCCAATCTCTTAAGCATTAAGACCCCAGCTTCCAATCAAAGGAAGAAAGCGATTAAAGAAGAAATGGAAACCAATTCCTTAAGGATTAAGACTAGCTTTCAATCAATATTCCATCTTAAACCATTAAAAGAAAGCAGTAATCAATTCCTCTAAGCATTAAGACTAGCTTCCAATCAAAAGGAAGAAGAAGCCATTAAAGAAGAAATGGAAACCAATTCCTCAAGCGATTACAAGACTAGCTTTCAATCAATTTCCATTTAATCCATTAAAAGAGAAAAGAGAATCCAATTCCTTAAGCATTAAAGACTAGCTTCTAATGAAAGGAAGAAAGCCCATTAAGGAAGAAGGGTGGAAGCAAAATTCCTCAATGGATTAAGCACTCAGCTTTCAATGATTGCATTTAAGCCATTAAAGAGAGAAGAGAATCCAATTCCTTAAGCATTAAGGCGAAGCGATCGAATCAAAGGAAGAAAGTCATTAAAGAAGAAATGGAAAAACCAATTCGGCTTAAGTGTTAGAGACTAGCTTTCAATCATTCCATTTAAGCCATTAAAAGAGAAAGAGAATCCAATTCCTTAAGCATTAAGACTGGCTTCCAATCAAATCAGAAGAAATAAGCCATTAAAGAAGAGAATGGAAAGTCCAATTGTATGGATTAAGACTAGCTTTCAATCAATTCCATTTAACCTATTAAAAGAGAAAGAGAATCCAATTTCTTAAGCATGAAGACTAGCTTCCAATCAAAGGAAGCTAAAACCATTAAAGAAGAATTGAAACCAATTCCCTTAAGGATTAAGCATTAGCTTTCCAAGCATTCCATGTAAGCCAATAAAAGAGAAAGGGAATCCTATTTCTTAAGTACATTAAGACTAGCTTCCAATCAAAGGAAGAAAGCCATTAAAGAAGAAAATGAAACCAAATTCCTTAGTGGGATTAAAGATCTAGCTTTCAGTCATTTCCATTTCAATGGATTAAAAAGAGAAAAAGAATCCAATTCCTCATATGGATTAAGACTAGCTTTCAATCCTTCCCAAATTTAAGCCAATAAAAGAGAAATAGAATCCAATTCCTTAAGCATTAAAGACTCAGTCTCAGATCAAAGGAAAGCCATTAAAAGAAGAAATGAAACCAATTCATCAGGATTAAGACCCCAGCTTTCAATCATTGCATTTAAGCCATTAAGGAAAGAGAAAGACCCAATTCCTTAAGCATTAAGACTGGCTTCCAATCAAAGTGAAAGCCATTAAAGAAGAAATGAGCTCCAATAACTTATGGATTAAGACTAGCTTTCGGTGATTCCATTTAAAGCCATTAAAGAGAAAGAAAGGAGTCCAATTCCTTATGGATTAAGACTAACTTCCAATCAAAAGGAAAGCCATTAAAAGAAGAAATAGAAACCAATTGTGGTTAAGGGATTAAGACTAGCTTTCAATCATTCCATTTAAGCCATTAAAGAGAAAGAAGATCCAATTCCTTAAGCATTAGAGATTAGCTTCAATCAAATGAAGAGAAAGCCATTAAAGAAGAAATCGGAAACCAATTCATATGTGGATTAAGACTAACTCAATCATTCCATTTAGCTATTAAAGAAAAAGAGAATCCAATTTCTTAAGACATTAAAGACTAGCTTCCAATCAAAGGAAGAAAGCCATTAAAAGAAATGGAAACCAATTCCTTAGAGGATTAAGAGCCGGCTTTTCAGTCATTCCATTTAAGCCATTAAAGAGATAAAGAATCCAATTCCTTATGGAGTTAAGACTAACTTTCAATCCATTCCCATTTAAGCCAATGGCAAGAAAATAGAATCCAATTCATTAAGCATTAAGACTAGCTTCCAATCAAAGGAAGAAAGCGGATTAAAGAAGAAATGGAAACCAATTCGTCAAGCATTAAGACTAGCTTTCATTCATTCCATTTAAGCCATTAAAAGAGAAAGAGAATCCAATTCCTTAAGCATTAAGACTAGCTTCCAGTCAACGGAAGAAAGCCATTAAAGAAGAAATGAAAACCAATTTCTTAAGAATTAAGACTAGCTTTCAATCATTGCATTTAAGCCATTAAAAGAGAAAGGGGCAATTCCTTAAGCATTAAGACTAGCATTTAATCAAAGGAAGAAAGCCATTAAGAAGAAAGCGAAACCAATTCCTTAAGGATTAAGACTAGCTTTCAATCATTGCATTTAAGCCATTAAAAGAGAAAAGAGAACCCAATTCTAAATAAGCATTAAGACTAGCTTCCAATCAAAGGTAGAAAGCCATTAAAGAAGAAATGGAAACCAATAACTTATGGATTAAGACTAGCTTTCATTGATTCCATTTATGCCATTAAAAGAGAAAAGAAAATTCAATTCCTTATGGATTAAGACAAACTTCCAATCAAAGGAAGAAAAGCCATTAAGAAGAAATGGAAACCAATTAGTTAAGGATTAAGACTAGCTTTCAATCATTCCATTTACAGCAAATTAAAGAGAAAGAAGAATCAATTCCTTAACGCATTAAGACTGGCGTCGAATCAAAGGAAGAAAGCCATTAAAGAAGAAATGGAAACCAATTCCTTAAGGATTAAGACTAGCTTTCAATCATTCCATTTAAGCCATTAAAAGAGAAAGATAATCAATTCCTTAAGCATTAAGACTAGCATCCAATCAAAGGAAGAAAGCCGTTAAAAAGAAATGGAAACCAATTAATTCAAACATTAAAACTAGCTTTCGTTCAATTCCATTTAAGCCATTGGCTAAAAGAGAAAGAGAATCCAATTCCTTAAGACATTAAGACTAGCTTCCAATCAAAAGGAAGAAAAGCCATTAAAGAAGAAATGGAAACCAATTTCTTGAAGGATTAAGACAACTTTCAATCATTGCATTTAAGCCATTAAAGAGAAAAGAGAAACCGATTCCTTAAAGGCATTAAAACTAGCATCGAATCAAAGGAAAGAAGCCATTAAAGAAGAAATGAAGCCAATTCATTAAGGGATTAAGACTATCTTTGAATCATTCCATTTAATCAATTAAAAGAGGAGAAAGAGAAGATCCAATTCATTAAGCATTAAAGACTAGCTTCCAATCAAAGGAAGAAAGCGATTAAAGAAAGAAATGGAAGTGACCAATTCATCTAAGGATTAAGACTAGCTGTCAATCATTCCATTTAAACCATGCTAAAAGAGAAAGAGAATCCAATTCCTTAAGCATTAAAGAGCTAGCTTCCAATCAAAGGAAGAAAGCCATTAAAGAAGAAATGGAAACCATTTCCTGCAAGGATTAAGCATCACTTAGCTTTCTATCATTCCATTTAGATGGCCATTAAAAGTGAAAGAGAATCCAATTCCTTAACCATTAAGACTAGCTTCCAAACTTGTGAAAGGAAGAAAGCCGTTAAAGGAAGAAATGGAAACCAATTATCGAGGATTAAGACTAGGCTTTCAATGATTGCATTTAACCAGAATTAAAAGAGAAAGAGAATCCAATTCGCGTAGAAAGCATTAAGGCTAAGTTCGAATCAAAGAGGAAGAAAGTCTATTAAAAGAAGAAATGGAAACCAATTCCTTAAGGATTAAGACTAGCT
>JAVHNO010000198.1:0-64170 GCA_031439595.1 Pterocarpus santalinus | reverse complement strand
CATTAAGACTTTGCTTCCAACTCAAAGGCTGTTAAAGCCATTAGAGAACAAAATGAAACCCGTTCTCACCGAGGATTAAGACTAGCATTCAATCATTCCATTTAAGCCACACAAAAGAAAGATAATCTCAATTCCTTAACGCAATTCAGACTAGCTTTCAATCATTGCTTTTCTACGTAATTGAAAAGAAGAAAAAGAGATCCAATTCGCTTAAGGATTAGGACTTGCTTCAATCGTTAAGAAAGCTAGCCATGTATAGAAGAAATGGGAAACCTGATTCCTTGAAGCGATTAAGACTAATTTTCAACCATCCTGTATTTAAGCCATTAAAAAGTGAAAAAGAGAATCCAGATTCCTGTAAGGATTAAGACTAGCTCTTCAATCAGTCCGTATTTTCCATTAATAGAGAAAGAGAATCCAATTCCTTAGGATAACAGCATTGGGCTTCCAATCAAAGGAAGAAAGCCATTAAAGCAAGCAAATTTAAACCAATTCCTAAAAATGATTAAGACTAGCTTTCAATCATTCCGTTTAAACCATTAAAAGAAAGAGAATGCAATTAAGCTCAAGGATAAAGAACTAGCATCCGAGTCAAAGGAAGAAGAAGCCATTAATGAAGAAATGGAAACCAATTCAGAGGAAGTTAAGACTAGCTTTCAATCATTTCCATTTAAACAATTAAGAGAGAAAGAGTAACCCAATGCCTTAAGGATTCTGTCACTAGCCTTCCAATCAAGGGAAGAAAGCCATTAAAGAAGAAATGGAAACCAATTTCAGCAGGATTAACACTAACTTTCAATCAATCCAAAGAGAGAGAAGCCATTAAAAAAGAAATGAAAACCCGGTTCTCTGAAGGATTAAGACTAGCTTTCAATCATTCGAATTAAGCCCAAATAAAAGGGAAGAAAGAGATCCGATTCCTTAGTGAGTTAAAGACTAGCTTTCAATCATTCCATTTTAGCCAGTTTAAAAAGGAAAGAGAATCCAATTCCTTAAGTGATTATGACTAGCTTCCAATCAAAGGAAGAAAGCCATTAAAGAAAGAAATGCGGAAACCAATTCCTAAATGATTAACATTTAGCTTTTAATCATTCCATTTAACCTCATTAAAATAGAAAAAGAATCCGATTCTCTTGAGGATTAAGACTTGCTTCCAATCAAAGAAAGAAAGCCATTCAAGAAGAAATGGAAACCAATTCCTTAACAATTAACACTAACTTTCAACTCCATTCCATTTAAGCCAGTTGAAAGAGAAGGAGAACGCAATTCCTTAGAAATTAAGACTTGCATTTCCAAATCAAGTAAAGAAAGCCATTAAAAGTAAGAAATGAAAACCAATTCGCTTAAGGATTAACAATAGCTTTGAACCATTCACCATTTAAGCCATTGAAAGATATATGGAGAATCCAATTCCTTAAGGATTAAAGACTTTGCTTCCAATCAAAAGGAAGTTAAAAGCCATTAAGGAACAAATGGAAACCACGTTCCTTAAGGATTAAGACTAGCATTCAATCATTCCATTGGAAGTTCAGTAAACGAGAGAAGAAGAATCCAATTCCTTAACGATTAAGACTAGCTTTCAGTCATTGCTTTTATGCCAATAAAAGAGAAAGAGAATCAATTCTACTAAAGGAGTAGGTTTTGCTTCCAATCAAAGGAAGAAAGTCATTAAAGAAGAAATGAAACCCATTCCTTAAGGATTAAGACTAGCTTTCAATCATCCCATTTAAGCCATTAAAAGAGATAGAGAATCCAATTCACTTAAGGATTAAGACAAGACTTTCAATCATTCCATTTTTCCATTGAGGTAGAGAAAAGAGAATCCAATTCCTTAAGCGATAAAGAGACTAGCTTGTAATCAAAGGAAGAAAGCCATTAAAGCAAGAAACGAAACCAATTCTTAAATGATTAAGACTGAGCTTTCAATCGATTCTCGTTTAGAGCCATTAAAAAGAGAAAGAGAATGCAGTTCCTTAGGTGATAAAGACTAGCATCCAGTCGAAAGCGAACAAAGCCCAATTAAAGAAGAAATGACAACCTCAATTCTGTAAGTGACTAAGACTAGCTTTCAATCAATTCATTTAAACAATTAACCAATGAAAGAGAAGAGAACTCCAATACCTTAAGGATTAAGACTAAGCTTCCAATCAAAGGAAGAAGAGCCATTACAAAGAAGAAAAACTGAACCAAATTCGCCTTAGGATTAACGCTTCAGCTTAGCTTTCAATCAAAGAAAGAGCGTTAAAAGAAGAAATGAAAACCGGTTCTGAAGGAGTTAAGACTAGCTTTCAATCATTCAATTAAGCCATTAAAAAGGGAAATGTTATAATCCGACTTCCTTAAGGAAGTTAAGACTAGCTTTCAATCATTTCCATTTTAGCCATTAAAAGAGAAAGAGAAATCCAATTCCTTAAGGATTAAATTTGGCTTCCAATCAAAGGAAGAAAGCCTATTAAGAAGAAAGCGAAACCAATTCTAAAGGATTAAGACTAGCTTTTTAACCATCTTCCTTTTAAGCCATTAAAGAGAAAAAGAATACGATTCTTAAGGATTAAGACTTGCTTTCCAATCAAAGGAAGAAAGCCATTAAAGAAAAGAAATGGAAACCAAATCGTTAACAATTAACACTAACTTTCAATCATTCCATTTCAGCCGTTGCTCAAAAGAGAAGGGAGAATCCAATTCCTTAGAGAATAAAGACTTGCTTCCAATCAAGGAAGAAAAGCCATTTAAGTGAGAAATGAAACCAATTCCTTAATGGGATGGACAACACTGAGCTTTCAATCATTCCAATAAAGCCATTGAAAGAGAATGAGAAAGAGAATCCAGATTCCCTAAGGATTACAAGACTAGTCTTCCAATCAAGGGAAGAATGCCATTAAAAGTAGTAAATTGAAACCAATTCCTTGAAGTGGTTAAGACTGAGCTTTCAATCATTCCATTTTTAGCCATTAAAGAGAATGAACGGAATCCCATTCCTTAAGCTTTAAAGATTAGCTTCCAATCAGCTAAGCAAAAAGCCATTAAAGAAGAAATGAAAACCAAATTCCCCAAGGATTAAGACTAGCTTTCAATCATTCCAAATTAAGCCATTAAAAGAAAGAGAATCCAATTCCTTAGCGGGATTCAAAAACTAGCTTCCAATCAAAGAGGCAGAATCCCATTAAGCGAAAGAGAAACCAATTCCTTAAGGATTAAGACTAGCATTCAATCATTCCATTTCAGCCATTAAAAGAAGAAATAGAATCCAATTACTTAACGATTAAGACTAGCTTTCCAATCATTGCATTTACGCCAAAAAGAAGAGAAAGAGAATCCAATTCCCTTAAGGAGTAGGACTTGCTTCCAATCAAAGGAAAGAAATCCATTAAAGAAGAAATGAAACCTATTCCTTAAGTGATTAAGACTAGGCTTTCAATCATTCCATTTTAAGCCATTAAAGAGAAAGAGAATCCAATTCCATAGGGATTAAGACTTAGCTTTCAATCAATTCCATTTTTTTCCATTAAAAAGTGAAAAGAGAATCCTATTCCTTAAGAATAAAGTACTAGCTTCCCAATCAAAGGAAGAAAGACCATTAAAGATGAAACTTAAACCAATTCCTAAAGGATTTAAGACTAGCTTTTAATCATATTCCATTTAAGCCCATTAAAAATGAGAAAAAGAATCGATTCCTTAAGGATTAAGACTTGCTTCCCAATCAAAGTTTAAGAAAGCCAATTCAGAAGAAATGGAAACCAATGGTCCTTAAGAATTAACACTAACTTTCAATCGTTCCATTTAAGCTCGTTGAAAGAGAAGGTTTAGAATCCAATTCCTTAAAGAATTAAGACTTGCTTCCAATCTAGGGAAGAAAAGCCATTAAAGTAGAAATGAAACCAATTCCTTAAGGATTAACACTAGCTTTTTGAATCATACCATTTAAGCCATTGAAAGAGATGGAGAATCCAATTACCTATAAGGATTAAGACTTGCTTCCAATCGAAAAGGAAGAAAGCCATTAAAGAACAAATGGAAACCCATTCCTTAAGGATTAAGACTAAAGCATTCAATCATTCCATTTAAGCCAACAAAAAGCAGAAAGAGAATCCAATTCCTTAACGATTAAGACTAGCTTTCAATCATTGCTTTTCTACGACAATAAAAGAAAGAGAATCCAATTCCTTAAGGAGTAGGACTTAGCCTCCAATCAAAAAAAGGGGATGAAAGCAGTTAAAGAAAGAAATGGAAACAGACTTCCTTAAGTGATTAAGAACTAGCTTTCTCAATCCATCCCATTTAAGCCTATTTAAAAAGAAAGAGAATCAATTCCTTAAGGATTAAGACTAGGCTTTCCAACTCATTCCATTTACTTTTCCATTAATGTAGAAAGAGAGAATCCAATTCCATAAGGATAAAAGCACCCAGCTTCCAATCAAAGGAAGAAAGCCATTAAAGAAAGAAAGCGCGAAACCAGATTCCTATATGATTAAGACTAGCTCTTTCAATCATTCCGCTTTGAGCCATTACAGAGAAAGAGAATGCAATTCATTAAGGATAAAAGACTAGCATCCAGTTCAAAGGGAAGAAAGCCATTAAAGAAGAAATGAAACGAGATTCTGAAGGATTAAGACTAGGTTTCGAAATCTTTTTCATTTAAACAATTAAATGAGAAAAGAGAAGACCCCAATACCTTAAGGATTCTGACTCAGCTTCCAATCAAGGGAAGAAATGCCATTAAAGAAGAAATGGAAACCAATTCCAAGAGATTAACACTAGCTTTCAATCAAAGAGAAAAGCTATGAAAAAGAAATGAAAAACCAGCTTCCTGAAGGGGTTAAGACTAGCTTTCCAATCATTCCAATTAAGTTTTCATTAAAAGGGGAAAGAGAATCCGATTCCTTAAGGATTAAGTCTAGCTTTAATCATTCCATTTTAAAGCCATTAAAAGAGAAAAGCAGAATCCAATTCCTTAAGGATTAAGACTAGCTTCCAATCAAAGAAGAAAGCCATTAAAGAAGTTGAAACGGCGGGAAACCAATTCCTAAAAGGATTAAGACTAGCTTTTTAACCATTCAGCACCTTTTAAAAAGCCGTTAAAGAGAGAAAAGAATACTGATTAAACCCTTAATGATTAAGTAACCTTGCTTCCAACTCAAAGGAAGAAAGCCATTAAAGAAGAAATGGAAACCAAATCGTTAACAATTAACACTAACTTTCAATCCATTCCATTCATTGCCGTTCAAAGAGAAGGAGAATCGAATTCCTTAAGAGTAAAGCACTTGCTTTCAATCAAGGGAAGAAAGCCATTTAAGTAGAAATGGAGACCAATTTCCTGTAGGACTAACACACTAGCTTTCGAGATCATACCATTTAAGCTATTGAAAGATATGGAGAATCCAATTCCTCTAAGGATTAAAGAGTTGCTTCCAATCAAAGGAAAGAAAAGCCATTAAGGAACAAAATGGAAACCCACGTTCCTCAAGGATTAAGACTCAGCATTCAATCTGGTTCCATTTAAGCCAACAAAGAAAGAGAATCATATTCCTTAAGGAGTAGGACTTGCTTGAATCAAAAGAAGTTAAAGCCATTATAGAAGAAATGGAAACCGATTCCTTAAGGATTAAGACTAGCTTTCAACCATCCCGATTTAAGCCATTAAAAAGTGAAAGAGCATATCCGATAATTCCTTAAGGATTAAAGACTAGCTTTCAAGTCATTCCGTGTTTTCCATTAATAGAGAAGAGAATCCAATTCCTTAAGGATAAAGACTAGCTTCCAATCAATGGCTAAAAGTGACTTAAAGAATAAAGAGACCCAATTCCTTAAAAATGGGTTAAGCACTAGCTTCCAACTCAATCTCCTTAAACCAACTCAAAATCAAAGCAGAAACCAATTCCTTAAGGATACAAGACTTGCTTTCAATCAATGGCAAGAAGAACTTAAAGAACAAAGAGAAACCAATTCCTAAGGATTAAGACTTGCATTCAATCAATACAAAAGAACTTAAAGAACAAAGAGAAACCAATTCCTTATGGATTAAGACTTGCTTCCAATCAATGGCTAAAAAGGACTTAAAGAATAAAGAGAAACCAATTCCTTAAGGGTTAAGACTTGCTTTCAATCAAAGAACTTGAAGGTCAAGAAATCAGAAAACCAATTCCTTAAGGAATAAAGACTTGCTTTCAATCAATAAATAAGAACTTAAAGGAAAGAGAAACCAATTCCTTAAGGATTAAGACTTGCTTTCAATCAATCCAAAAGAACCAACTTAAAAGGTCAAGAGACCAATTCCTTAAGGAATAAGACTTGCATTCAATCAATGGCTAAGAAAGACTTTAAGAAACAAAGAGAAACCAATTCTTAAGGGATTAAGACTTGCTTCCAATCAATCTCCAAAAGAACTTTAAGGTTAAAAAGAATGAGAAACCAATTCCTTAAGGAATAAGACTTGCTTTCAATCAATGGCTAAAAGAACTTAAAGAATAAAGAGAAACCAATTCCTTAAGGTTTAAGACTCGTTTCCATTCAATCTCCAAAAGAACTTGAAGGTCAAAGAGAAACCAATTCCTTAACGATTAAGACTTGCTTCCAATCAATGGCTAAAAGGACTTAAAGAATAAAGAGAAACCAAATCCTTAAGGGTTAAGACTTGCTTCCAACCAATCTCCAAAGCAACTTGAAGGTCAAAGAGAAACCAATTCCTTGAGGAATAAGACTTGCTTTCAATCAATGCAAGAACTTAAAGAAGGTCAAAGAGAGAACCAATTCCTAAGGATTAAGACTCGATTCAATCAATCTCCAAAAGAACTTAAAGGTCAAAGAGAAACCAATTCCTTTAGGAATAAGACTTGCTTCCAATCAATGGCTAAAAGGACTTAAAGAATAAAGAGAACCCAATTCCATGTAAGCTGGTTAAGACTTGCTTCCAATCAATCTCCAAGAGAACCTGAAGGTCAAAGAGAAACCAATTCCTTAAGGAATAAGACTTGCTTTCAATCAATGGCTAAAAGAACTTAAAGAATAAAGAGAAACCAATTCCTTAAGGATTAAGACTCGTTTCCAATCAATCTCCAAAAGAACTTGAAGGTCAAAGAGAATCCAATTCCTTAAGGAATAAGACTTGCTTCCAATCAATGGCTAAAAGGACTTAAAGAATAAAGAGAAACCAATTCCTTAAGGGTTAAGACTTGCTTCCAATCAATCTCCAAAAGAACTTAAAGGTCAAAGAGAAACCAATTCCTTAAGGAATAAGACTTGCTTTCAATCAATGGCTAAAAGAACTTAAAGAATAAAGAGAAACCAATTCCTTAAGGATTAAGACTTGCTTCCAATCAATCTCCAAAAGAACTTGAAGGTCAAAGAGAAACCAATTCCTTAAGGAATAAGACTTGCTTCCAATCAATGGCTAAAAGGACTTAAAGAATAAAGAGAAACCAATTCCTTAAGGGTTAAGACTTGCTTCCAATCAATCTCCAAAAGAACTTGAAGGTCAAAGAGAAACCAATTCCTTAAGGAATAAGACTTGCTTTCAATCAATGGCTAGAAGAACTTAAAGAATAAAGAAAAACCAATTCCTTAAGGATTAAGACTTGCTTCCAATAAATCTCCAAAAGAACTTAAAGGTCAAAGAGAAACCAATTCCTTAAGGAATAAGACTTGCTTTCAATCAATGGCTAAAAGAACTTAAAGAATAAAGAGAAACCAATTCCTTAAGGATTAAGACTTGCTTCCAATCAATCTCCAAAAGAACTTGAAGGTCAAAGAGAAACCAATTCCTTAAGGAATAAGACTTGCTTTCAATCAATGGCTAAAAGAACTTAAAGAATAAAGAGAAACCAATTCCTTAAGGATTAAGACTTGCTTCCAATCAATCTCCAAAAGAACTTGAAGGTCAAAGAGAAACCAATTCCTTAAGGAATAAGACTTGCTTTCAATCAATGGCTAAAAGAACTTAAAGAATAAAGAGAAACCAATTCCTTAAGGGTTAAGACTTGCTTCCAATCAATCTCCAAAAGAACTTGAAGGTCAAAGAGAAACCAATTCCTTAAGGAATAAGACTTGCTTTCAATCAATGGCAAAAGGAACTTAAAGAATAAAGAAAAACCAATTCCTTAAGGATTAAGACTTGCTTCCAATCAATCTCCAAAAGAACTTGAAGGTCAAAGAGAAACCAATTCCTTAAGGAATAAGACTTGCTTCCAATGAATGGCTAAAAGGACTTAAAGAATAAGGAGAAACCAATTCCTTTAGTGTTAAGACTTGCATTCAATCAATGGCTAAAAGTACTTAAAGAACAAAGAGAAACCAATTCCTTATGGATTAAGACTTGCTTCCAATCAATGGCTAAAAGGACTTAAAGAATAAAGAGAAACCAATTCCTTAAGGATTAAGACTCGCTTCCAATCAATCTCCAAAAGAACTTGAAGGTCAAAGAGAAACCAATTCCTTAAGGAATAAGACTTGCTTTCAATCAATGGCTAAAAGAACTTAAAGAATAAAGAGAAACCAATTCCTTAAGGATTAAGACTCGCTTCCAATCAATCTCCAAAAAGAACTTAAAGGTCAAAGAGAAACCAATTCCTTAAGGAATAAGACTTGCTTTCAATCAATGGCTAAAAGGACTTAAAGAATAAAGAGAAACCAATTCCTTATAGATTAAGACTTGCTTCCAATCAATCTCCAAAAGAACTTGAAGGTCAAAGAGAAACCAATTCCTTAAGGAATAAGACTTGCTTTCAATCAATGGCTAAAAGAACTTAAAGAATAAAGAGAAACCAATTCCTTAAGGATTAAGACTTGCTTCCAATCAATCTCCAAAAGAACTTGAAGGTCAAAGAGAAACCAATTCCTTAAGGAATAAGACTTGCTTTCAATCAATGGCTAAAAGAACTTAAAGAATAAAGAGAAACCAATTCCTTAAGGATTAAGACTTGCTTCCAATCAATCTCCAAAAGAACTTGAAGGTCAAAGAGAAACCAATTCCTTAAGGAATAAGACTTGCTTTCAATCAATGGCTAAAAGAACTTAAAGAATAAAGAGAAACCAATTCCTTAAGGATTAAGACTCGCTTCCAATCAATCTCCAAAAGAACTTAAAGGTCAAAGAGAAACCAATTCCTTAAGGAATAAGACTTGCTTTCAATCAATGGCTAAAAGAACTTAAAGAATAAAGAGAAACCAATTCCTTAAGGATTAAGACTTGCTTCCAATCAATCTCCAAAAGAACTTGAAGGTCAAAGAGAAACCAATTCCTTAAGGAATAAGACTTGCTTTCAATCAATGGCTAAAAGAACTTAAAGAATAAAGAGAAACCAATTCCTTAAGGATTAAGACTTGCTTCCAATCAATCTCCAAAAGAACTTGAAGGTCAAAGAGAAACCAATTCCTTAAGGAATAAGACTTGCTTTCAATCAATGGCTAAAAGAACTTAAAGAATAAAGAGAAACTAATTCCTTAAGGATTAAGACTTGCTTCCAATCAATCTCCAAATGAACTTAAAGGTCAAAGAGAAACCAATTCCTTAAAGAATAAGACTTGCTTTCAATCAATGGCTAAAAGAACTTAAAGAATAAAGAGAAACCAATTCCTTAAGGATTAAGACTTGCTTCCAATCAATCTCCAAAAGAACTTGAAGGTCAAAGAGAAACCAATTCCTTAAGGAATAAGACTTGCTTTCAATCAATGGCTAAAAGAACTTAAAGAATAAAGAGAAACCAATTCCTTAAGGGTTAAGACTTGCTTCCAATCAATCTCCAAAAGAACTTGAAGGTCAAAGAGAAACCAATTCCTTAAGGAATAAGACTTGCTTTCAATCAATGGCTAAAAGAACTTAAAGAATAAAGAGAAACCAATTCCTTAAGGATTAAGACTTGCTTCCAATCAATCTCCAAAAGAACTTGAAGGTCAAAGAGAAACCAATTCCTTAAGGAATAAGACTTGCTTTCAATCAATGGCTAAAAGAACTTAAAGAATAAAGAGAAACCAATTCCTTAAGGATTAAGACTTGCTTCCAATCAATCTCCAAAAGAACTTAAAGGTCAAAGAGAAACCAATTCCTTAAGGAATAAGACTTGCTTTCAATCAATGGCTAAAAGAACTTAAAGAATAAAGAGAAACCAATTCCTTAAGGATTAAGACTTGCTTCCAATCAATCTCCAAAAGAACTTAAAGGTCAAAGAGAAACCAATTCCTTAAGGAATAAGACTTGCTTTCAATCAATGGCTAAAAGAACTTAAAGAATAAAGAGAAACCAATTCCTTAAGGATTAAGACTTGCTTCCAATCAATCTCCAAAAGAACTTGAAGGTCAAAGAGAAACCAATTCCTTAAGGAATAAGACTTGCTTTCAATCAATGGCTAAAAGGACTTAAAGAATAAAGAGAAACCAATTCCTTGAGGATTAAGACTCGCTTCCAATCAATCTCCAAAAGAACTTAAAGGTCAAAGAGAAACCAATTCCTTAAGGAATAAGACTTGCTTTCAATCAATGGCTAAAAGAACTTAAAGAATAAAGAGAAACCAATTCCTTAAGGATTAAGACTTGCTTCCAATCAATCTCCAAAAGAACTTGAAGGTCAAAGAGAAACCAATTCCTTAAGGAATAAGACTTGCTTTCAATCAATGGCTAAAAGAACTTAAAGAATAAAGAGAAACCAATTCCTTAAGGGTTAAGACTTGCTTCCAATCAATCTCCAAAAGAACTTGAAGGTCAAAGAGAAACCAATTCCTTAAGGAATAAGACTTGCTTTCAATCAATGGCTAAAAGAACTTAAAGAATAAAGAGAAACCAATTCCTTAAGGGTTAAGACTTGCTTCCAATCAATCTCCAAAAGAACTTGAAGGTCAAAGAGAAACCAATTCCTTAAGGAATAAGACTTGCTTTCAATCAATGGCTAAAAGAACTTAAAGAATAAAGAGAAACCAATTCCTTAAGGATTAAGACTTGCTTCCAATCAATCTCCAAAAGAACTTAAAGGTCAAAGAGAAACCAATTCCTTAAGGAATAAGACTTGCTTTCAATCAATGGCTAAAAGAACTTAAAGGTCAAAGAGAAACCAATTCCTTCAGGATTAAGACTTGCTTCCAATCAATCTCCAAAAGAACTTAAAGTCAAAGAGAAACCAATTCCTTAAGGAATAAGACTTGCTTCCAATCAATGGCTAAAAGAACTTAAAGAATAAAGAGAAACCAATTCCTTAAGGATTAAGACTTGCTTCCAATCAATCTCCAAAAGAACTTAAAGGTCAAAGAGAAACCAATTCCTTAAGGAATAAGACTTGCTTTCAATCAATGGCTAAAAGAACTTAAAGAACAAAGAGAAACCAATTCCTTAAGGATTAAGACTTGCTTCCAATCAATCTCCAAAAGAACTTAAAGGTCAAAGAGAAACCAATTCCTTATGGATTAAGACTTGCTTCCAATCAATCACCAAAGGAACTTAAAGGTCAAAGAGAAACCAATTCCTTAAGGAATAAGACTTGCTTCCAATCAATGGCTAAAAGAACTTAAAGAATAAAGAGAAACCAATTCCTTAAGGATTAAGACTTGCTTCCAATCAATCTCCAAAAGAACTTAAAGGTCAAAGAGAAACCAATTCCTTAAGGAATAAGACTTGCTTCCAATCAATGGCTAAAAGGACTTAAAGAATAAAGAGAAACCAATTCCTTAAGGATTAAGACTTGCTTCCAATCAATCTCCAAAAGAACTTGAAGGTCAAAGAGAAACCAATTCCTTAAGGAATAAGACTTGCTTTCAATCAATGGCTAAAAGAACTTAAAGAATAAAGAGAAACCAATTCCTTAAGGATTAAGACTTGCTTCCAATCAATCTCCAAAAGAACTTGAAGGTCAAAGAGAAACCAATTCCTTAAGGAATAAGACTTGCTTTCAATCAATGGCTAAAAGAACTTAAAGAATAAAGAGAAACCAATTCCTTAAGGATTAAGACTTGCTTCCAATCAACCTCCAAAAGAACTTAAAGGTCAAAGAGAAACCAATTCCTTAAGGAATAAGACTTGCTTTCAATCAATGGCTAAAAGAACTTAAAGAACAAAGAGAAACCAATTCCTTAAGGAATAAGACTTGCTTCCAATCAATGGCTAAAAGGACTTAAAGAATAAAGAGAAACCAATTCCTTAAGGGTTAAGACTTGCTTCCAATCAATCTCCAAAAGAACTTGAAGGTCAAAGAGAAACCAATTCCTTAAGGAATAAGACTTGCTTTCAATCAATGGCTAAAAGAACTTAAAGAATAAAGAGAAACCAATTCCTTAAGGATTAAGACTTGCTTCCAATCAATCTCCAAAAGAACTTGAAGGTCAAAGAGAAACCAATTCCTTAAGGAATAAGACTTGCTTTCAAACAATGGCTAAAAGGACTTAAAGAATAAAGAGAAACCAATTCCTTGAGGATTAAGACTCGCTTCCAATCAATCTCCAAAAGAACTTGAAGGTCAAAGAGAAACCAATTCCTTAAGGAATAAGACTTGCTTTCAATCAATGGCTAAAAGAACTTAAAGAATAAAGAGAAACCAATTCCTTAAGGGTTAAGACTTGCTTCCAATCAATCTCCAAAAGAACTTGAAGGTCAAAGAGAAACCAATTCCTTAAGGAATAAGACTTGCTTTCAATCAATGGCTAAAAGAACTTAAAGAATAAAGAGAAACCAATTCCTTATGGGTTAAGACTTGCTTCCAATCAATCTCCAAAAGAACTTGAAGGTCAAAGAGAAACCAATTCCTTAAGGAATAAGACTTGCTTTCAATCAATGGCTAAAAGAACTTAAAGAATAAAGAGAAACCAATTCCTTAAGGATTAAGACTTGCTTCCAATCAATCTCCAAAAGAACTTAAAGGTCAAAGAGAAACCAATTCCTTAAGGAATAAGACTTGCTTTCAATCAATGGCTAAAAGAACTTAAAGAATAAAGAGAAACCAATTCCTTAAGGATTAAGACTTGCTTCCAATCAATCTACAAAAGAACTTAAAGAATAAAGAGAAACCAATTCCTTAAGGAATAAGACTTGCTTCCAATCAATCTCCAAAAGAACTTAAAGGTCAAAGAGAAACCAATTCCTTAAGGAATAAGACTTGCTTCCAATCAATGGCTAAAAGAACTTAAAGGTCAAAGAGAAACCAATTCCTTAAGGAATAAGACTTGCTTCCAATCAATCTCCAAAAGAACTTAAAGGTCAAAGAGAAACCAATTCCTTAAGGATTAAGACTTGCTTCCAATCAATCTCCAAAAGAACTTAAAGGTCAAAGAGAAACCAATTCCTTAAGGAATAAGACTTGCTTTCAATCAATGGCTAAAAGAACTTAAAGAATAAAGAGAAACCAATTCCTTAAGGGTTAAGACTTGCTTCCAATCAATCTCCAAAAGAACTTGAAGGTCAAAGAGAAACCAATTCCTTAAGGAATAAGACTTGCTTTCAATCAATGGCTAAAAGAACTTAAAGAATAAAGAGAAACCAATTCCTTAAGGATTAAGACTTGCTTCCAATCAATCTCCAAAAGAACTTGAAGGTCAAAGAGAAACCAATTCCTTAAGGAATAAGACTTGCTTTCAATCAATGGCTAAAAGAACTTAAAGAATAAAGAGAAACCAATTCCTTATGGATTAAGACTTGCTTCCAATCAATCTCCAAAAGAACTTGAAGGTCAAAGAGAAACCAATTCCTTAAGGAATAAGACTTGCTTTCAATCAATGGCTAAAAGAACTTAAAGAATAAAGAGAAACCAATTCCTTAAGGATTAAGACTTGCTTCCAATCAATCTCCAAAAGAACTTAAAGGTCAAAGAGAAACCAATTCCTTAAGGAATAAGACTTGCTTCCAATCAATGGCTAAAAGAACTTAAAGAATAAAGAGAAACCAATTCCTTAAGGGTTAAGACTTGCTTCCAATCAATCTCCAAAAGAACTTGAAGGTCAAAGAGAAACCAATTCCTTAAGGAATAAGACTTGCTTTCAATCAATGGCTAAAAGAACTTAAAGAATAAAGAGAAACCAATTCCTTAAGGATTAAGACTTGCTTCCAATCAATCTCCAAAAGAACTTAAAGGTCAAAGAGAAACCAATTCCTTAAGGAATAAGACTTGCTTCCAATCAATGGCTAAAAGGACTTAAAGAATAAAGAGAAACCAATTCCTTAAGGGTTAAGACTTGCTTCCAATCAATCTCCAAAAGAACTTGAAGGTCAAAGAGAAACCAATTCCTTAAGGAATAAGACTTGCTTTCAATCAATGGCTAAAAGAACTTAAAGAATAAAGAGAAACCAATTCCTTAAGGATTAAGACTTGCTTCCAATCAATCTCCAAAAGAACTTAAAGGTCAAAGAGAAACCAATTCCTTAAGGAATAAGACTTGCTTCCAATCAATGGCTAAAAGGACTTAAAGAATAAAGAGAAACCAATTCCTTAAGGGTTAAGACTTGCTTCCAATCAATCTCCAAAAGAACTTGAAGGTCAAAGAGAAACCAATTCCTTAAGGAATAAGACTTGCTTTCAATCAATGGCTAAAAGAACTTAAAGAATAAAGAGAAACCAATTCCTTAAGGATTAAGACTTGCTTCCAATCAATCTCCAAAAGAACTTAAAGGTCAAAGAGAAACCAATTCCTTAAGGAATAAGACTTGCTTCCAATCAATGGCTAAAAGGACTTAAAGAATAAAGAGAAACCAATTCCTTAAGGGTTAAGACTTGCTTCCAATCAATCTCCAAAAGAACTTGAAGGTCAAAGAGAAACCAATTCCTTAAGGAATAAGACTTGCTTTCAATCAATGGCTAAAAGAACTTAAAGAATAAAGAGAAACCAATTCCTTAAGGATTAAGACTTGCTTCCAATCAATCTCCAAAAGAACTTAAAGGTCAAAGAGAAACCAATTCCTTAAGGAATAAGACTTGCATTCAATCAATGGCTAAAAGAACTTAAAGAACAAAGAGAAACCAATTCCTTATGGATTAAGACTTGCTTCCAATCAATGGCAAAAAAGACTTAAAGAATAAAGAGAAACCAATTCCTTAAGGGTTAAGACTTGCTTCCAATCAATCTCCAAAAGAACTTGAAGGTCAAAGAGAAACCAATTCCTTAAGGAATAAGACTTGCTTTCAATCAATGGCTAAAAGAACTTAAAGAATAAAGAGAAACCAATTCCTTAAGGATTAAGACTTGCTTCCAATCAATCTCCAAAAGAACTTAAAGGTCAAAGAGAAACCAATTCCTTAAGGAATAAGACTTGCTTCCAATCAATGGCTAAAAGGACTTAAAGAATAAAGAGAAACCAATTCCTTAAGGGTTAAGACTTGCTTCCAATCAATCTCCAAAAGAACTTGAAGGTCAAAGAGAAACCAATTCCTTAAGGAATAAGACTTGCTTTCAATCAATGGCTAAAAGAACTTAAAGAATAAAGAGAAACCAATTCCTTAAGGATTAAGACTTGCTTCCAATCAATCTCCAAAAGAACTTGAAGGTCAAAGAGAAACCAATTCCTTAAGGAATAAGACTTGCTTCCAATCAATGGCTAAAAGGACTTAAAGAATAAAGAGAAACCAATTCCTTAAGGGTTAAGACTTGCTTCCAATCAATCTCCAAAAGAACTTGAAGGTCAAAGAGAAACCAATTCCTTAAGGAATAAGACTTGCTTTCAATCAATGGCTAAAAGAACTTAAAGAATAAAGAGAAACCAATTCCTTAAGGATTAAGACTCGCTTCGAATCAATCTCCAAAAGAACTTGAAGGTCAAAGAGAAACCAATTCCTTAAGGAATAAGACTTGCTTCCAATCAATGGCTAAAAGGACTTAAAGAATAAAGAGAAACCAATTCCTTAAGGGTTAAGACTTGCTTCCAATCAATCTCCAAAAGAACTTGAAGGTCAAAGAGAAACCAATTCCTTAAGGAATAAGACTTGCTTTCAATCAATGGCTAGAAGAACTTAAAGAATAAAGAGAAACCAATTCCTTAAGGAATAAGACTTGCATTCAATCAATGGCTAAAAGAACTTAAAGAACAAAGAGAAACCAATTCCTTATGGATTAAGACTTGCTTCCAATCAATGGCTAAAAGGACTTAAAGAATAAAGAGAAACCAATTCCTTAAGGGTTAAGACTTGCTTCCAATCAATCTCCAAAAGAACTTGAAGGTCAAAGAGAAACCAATTCCTTAAGGAATAAGACTTGCTTTCAATCAATGGCTAAAATAACTTAAAGAACAAAGAGAAACCAATTCCAATTGGATTAAGACTTGCTTCCAATCAATGTCCAAAAGAACTTAAAGGTCAAAGAGAAACCAATTCCTTAAGGAATAAAACTTGCATTCAATCAATGGCTAAAAGCACTTAAAGAACAAAGAGAAACCAATTCCTTATGGATTAAGACTTGCTTCCAATCAATGGCAAAAAAGACTTAAAGAATAAAGAGAAACCAATTCCTTAAGGGTTAAGACTTGCTTCCAATCAATCTCCAAAAGAACTTGAAGGTCAAAGAGAAACCAATTCCTTAAGGAATAAGATTTGCTTTGAATCAATGGCTAAAATAACTTAAAGAACAAAGAGAAACCAATTCCATATGGATTAAGACTTGCTTCCAATCAATCTCCAAAAGAACTTAAAGGTCAAAGAGAAACCAATTCCTTATGGATTAAGACTTGCTTCCAATCAATCTCCAAAAGAACTTGAAGGTCAAAGAGAAACCAATTCCTTAAGGAATAAGACTTGCTTTCAATCAATGGCTAAAAGAACTTAAAGAATAAAGAGAAACCAATTCCTTAAGGATCAAGACTCGCTTCCAATCAATCTCCAAAAGAACTTAAAGGTCAAAGAGAAACCAATTCCTTAAGGAATAAGACTTGCTTCCAATCAATGGCTAAAAGGACTTAAAGAATAAAGAGAAACCAATTCCTTAAGGGTTAAGATTTGCTTCCAATCAATCTCCAAAAGAACTTGAAGGTCAAAGAGAAACCAATTCCTTAAGGAATAAGACTTGCTTTCAATCAATGGCTAAAAGAACTTAAAGAATAAAGAGAAACCAATTCCTTAAGGATTAAGACTCGCTTCCAATCAATCTCCAAAAGAACTTGAAGGTCAAAGAGAAACCAATTCCTTAAGGAATAAGACTTGCTTCCAATCAATGGCTAAAAGGACTTAAAGAATAAAGAGAACCCAATTCCTTAAGGGTTAAGACTTGCTTCCAATCAATCTCCAAATGAACTTGAAGGTCAAAGAGAAACCAATTCCTTAAGGAATAAGACTTGCTTTCAATCAATGGCTAAAAGAACTTAAAGAATAAAGAGAAACCAATTCCTTAAGGATTAAGACTTGCATTCAATCAATGGCTAAAAGAACTTAAAGGTCAAAGAGAAACCAATTCCTTAAGGAATAAGACTTGCTTCCAATCAATGGCTAAAAGGACTTAAAGAATAAAGAGAAACCAATTCCTTAAGGGTTAAGACTTGCTTCCAATCAATCTCCAAAAGAACTTGAAGGTCAAAGAGAAACCAATTCCTTAAGGAATAAGACTTGCTTTCAATCAATGGCTAAAAGAACTTAAAGAACAAAGAGAAACCAATTCCTAAGGATTAAGACTTGCTTCCAATCAATCTCCAAAAGAACTTAAAGGTCAAAGAGAAACCAATTCCTTAAGGAATAAGACTTGCATTCAATCAATGGCTAAAAGAACTTAAAGAACAAAGAGAAACCAATTCCTTATGGATTAAGACTTGCTTCCAATCAATGGCAAAAAGAACTTAAAGAATAAAGAGAAACCAATTCCTTAAGGGTTAAGACTTGCTTCCAATCAATCTCCAAAAGAACTTGAAGGTCAAAGAGAAACCAATTCCTTAAGGAATAAGACTTGCTTTCAATCAATGGCTAAAAGAACTTAAAGAACAAAGAGAAACCAATTCCTTATGGATTAAGACTTGCTTCCAATCAATCTCCAAAAGAACTTAAAGGTCAAAGAGAAACCAATTCCTTAAGGAATAAGACTTGCTTTCAATCAATGGCTAAAAGAACTTAAAGAACAAAGAGAAACCAATTCCTTAAGGGTTAAGGCTTGCTTCCAATCAATGGCTAAAAGAACTTAAAGAATAAAGAGAAACCAATTCCTTAAGGATTAAGACTCGCTTCCAATCAATCTCCAAAAGAACTTGAAGGTCAAAGAGAAACCAATTCCTTAAGGAATAAGACTTGCTTTCAATCAATGGCTAAAAGGACTTAAAGAATAAAGAGAAACCAATTCCTTAAGGGTTAAGACTTGCTTCCAATCAATCTCCAAAAGAACTTGAAGGTCAAAGAGAAACCAATTCCTTAAGGAATAAGACTTGCTTTCAATCAATGGCTAAAAGAACTTAAAGAATAAAGAGAAACCAATTCCATTTGGATTAAGACTTGCTTCCAATCAATCTCCAAAAGAACTTAAAGGTCAAAGAGAAACCAATTCCTTAAGGAATAAGACTTGCATTCAATCAATGGCTAAAAGAACTTAAAGAACAAAGAGAAACCAATTCCTTATGGATTAAGACTTGCTTCCAATCAATGGCAAAAAAGACTTAAAGAATAAAGAGAAACCAATTCCTTAAGGGTTAAGACTTGCTTCCAATCAATCTCCAAAAGAACTTGAAGGTCAAAGAGAAACCAATTCCTTAAGGAATAAGACTTGCTTTCAATCAATGGCTAAAATAACTTAAAGAACAAAGAGAAACCAATTCCATATGGATTAAGACTTGCTTCCAATCAATCTCCAAAAGAACTTAAAGGTCAAAGAGAAACCAATTCCTTATGGATTAAGACTTGCTTCCAATCAATCTCCAAAAGAACTTGAAGGTCAAAGAGAAACCAATTCCTTAAGGAATAAGACTTGCTTTCAATCAATGGCTAAAAGAACTTAAAGAATAAAGAGAAACCAATTCCTTAAGGATCAAGACTCGCTGCCAATCAATCTCCAAAAGAACTTAAAGGTCAAAGAGACCAATTCCTTAAGGAATAAGACTTGCTTCCAATCAATGGCTAAAAGGACTTAAAGAATAAAGAGAAACCAATTCCTTAAGGGTTAAGACTTGCTTCCAATCAATCTCCAAAAGAACTTGAAGGTCAAAGAGAAACCAATTCCTTAAGGAATAAGACTTGCTTTCAATCAATGGCTAAAAGAACTTAAAGAATAAAGAGAAACCAATTCCTTAAGGATTAAGACTCGCTTCCAATCAATCTCCAAAAGAACTTGAAGGTCAAAGAGAAACCAATTCCTTAAGGAATAAGACTTGCTTCCAATCAATGGCTAAAAGGACTTAAAGAATAAAGAGAACCCAATTCCTTAAGGGTTAAGACTTGCTTCCAATCAATCTCCAAATGAACTTGAAGGTCAAAGAGAAACCAATTCCTTAAGGAATAAGACTTGCTTTCAATCAATGGCTAGAAGAACTTAAAGAATAAAGAGAAACCAATTCCTTAAGGAATAAGACTTGCATTCAATCAATGGCTAAAAGAACTTAAAGAACAAAGAGAAACCAATTCCTTATGGATTAAGACTTGCTTCCAATCAATGGCTAAAAGGACTTAAAGAATAAAGAGAAACCAATTCCTTAAGGGTTAAGACTTGCTTCCAATCAATCTCCAAAAGAACTTGAAGGTCAAAGAGAAACCAATTCCTTAAGGAATAAGACTTGCTTTCAATCAATGGCTAAAATAACTTAAAGAACAAAGAGAAACCAATTCCAATTGGATTAAGACTTGCTTCCAATCAATCTCCAAAAGAACTTAAAGGTCAAAGAGAAACCAATTCCTTAAGGAATAAGACTTGCATTCAATCAATGGCTAAAAGAACTTAAAGAACAAAGAGAAACCAATTCCTTATGGATTAAGACTTGCTTCCAATCAATGGCAAAAAAGACTTAAAGAATAAAGAGAAACCAATTCCTTAAGGGTTAAGACTTGCTTCCAATCAATCTCCAAAAGAACTTGAAGGTCAAAGAGAAACCAATTCCTTAAGGAATAAGACTTGCTTTCAATCAATGGCTAAAATAACTTAAAGAACAAAGAGAAACCAATTCCTTATGGATTAAGACTTGCTTCCAATCAATCTCCAAAAGAACTTAAAGGTCAAAGAGAAACCAATTCCTTAAGGAATAAGACTTGCTTTCAATCAATGGCTAAAAGAACTTAAAGAACAAAGAGAAACCAATTCCTTATGGATTAAGACTTGCTTCCAATCAATGGCTAAAAGGACTTAAAGAATAAAGAGAAACCAATTCCTTAAGGATTAAGACTCGCTTCCAATCAATCTCCAAAAGAACTTGAAGGTCAAAGAGAAACCAATTCCTTAAGGAATAAGACTTGCTTTCAATCAATGGCTAAAAGAACTTAAAGAATAAAGAGAAACCAATTCCTTAAGGATTAAGACTTGCTTCCAATCAATCTCCAAAAGAACTTAAAGGTCAAAGAGAAACCAATTCCTTAAGGAATAAGACTTGCTTCCAATCAATGGCTAAAAGGACTTAAAGAATAAAGAGAAACCAATTCCTTAAGGGTTAAGACTTGCTTCCAATCAATCTCCAAAAGAACTTGAAGGTCAAAGAGAAACCAATTCCTTAAGGAATAAGACTTGCTTTCAATCAATGGCTAAAAGGACTTAAAGAATAAAGAGAAAGCAATTCCTTAAGGGTTAAGACTTGCATTCAATCAATCTCCAAAAGAGCTTAAAGGTCAAAGAGAAACCAATTCCTTAAGGAATAAGACTTGCTTCCAATCAATGGCTAAAAGGACTTAAAGAATAAAGAGAAACCAATTCCTTAAGGGTTAAGACTTGCTTCCAATCAATCTCCAAAAGAACTTGAAGGTCAAAGAGAAACCAATTCCTTAAGGAATAAGACTTGCTTTCAATCAATGGCTAAAAGAACTTAAAGAATAAAGAGAAACCAATTCCTTAAGGAATAAGACTTGCATTCAATCAATGGCTAAAAGAACTTAAAGAACAAAGAGAAACCAATTCCTTATGGATTAAGACTTGCTTCCAATCAATGGCTAAAAGGACTTAAAGAATAAAGAGAAACCAATTCCTTAAGGGTTAAGACTTGCTTCCAATCAATCTCCAAAAGAACTTGAAGGTCAAAGAGAAACCAATTCCTTAAGGAATAAGACTTGCTTTCAATCAATGGCTAAAATAACTTAAAGAACAAAGAGAAACCAATTCCAATTGGATTAAGACTTGCTTCCAATCAATGTCCAAAAGAACTTAAAGGTCAAAGAGAAACCAATTCCTTAAGGAATAAAACTTGCATTCAATCAATGGCTAAAAGCACTTAAAGAACAAAGAGAAACCAATTCCTTATGGATTAAGACTTGCTTCCAATCAATGGCAAAAAAGACTTAAAGAATAAAGAGAAACCAATTCCTTAAGGGTTAAGACTTGCTTCCAATCAATCTCCAAAAGAACTTGAAGGTCAAAGAGAAACCAATTCCTTAAGGAATAAGATTTGCTTTCAATCAATGGCTAAAATAACTTAAAGAACAAAGAGAAACCAATTCCATATGGATTAAGACTTTCTTCCAATCAATCTCCAAAAGAACTTAAAGGTCAAAGAGAAACCAATTCCCTATGGATTAAGACTTGCTTCCAATCAATCTCCAAAAGAACTTGAAGGTCAAAGAGAAACCAATTCCTTAAGGAATAAGACTTGCTTTCAATCAATGGCTAAAAGAACTTAAAGAATAAAGAGAAACCAATTCCTTAAGGATCAAGACTTGCTTCCAATCAATCTCCAAAAGAACTTAAAGGTCAAAGAGAAACCAATTCCTTAAGGAATAAGACTTGCTTTCAATCAATGGCTAAAAGGACTTAAAGAATAAAGAGAAACCAATTCCTTAAGGATTAAGACTCGCTTCCAATCAATCTCCAAAAGAACTTGAAGGTCAAAGAGAAACCAATTCCTTAAGGAATAAGACTTGCTTCCAATCAATGGCTAAAAGGACTTAAAGAATAAAGAGAAACCAATTCCTTAAGGGTTAAGACTTGCTTCCAATCAATCTCCAAATGAACTTGAAGGTCAAAGAGAAACCAATTCCTTAAGGAATAAGACTTGCTTTCAATCAATGGCTAAAAGAACTTAAAGAATAAAGAGAAACCAATTCCTTAAGGAATAAGACTTGCATTCAATCAATGGCTAAAAGAACTTAAAGAACAAAGAGAAACCAATTCCTTATGGATTAAGACTTGCTTCCAATCAATGGCTAAAAGGACTTAAAGAATAAAGAGAAACCAATTCCTTAAGGGTTAAGACTTGCTTCCAATCAATCTCCAAAAGAACTTGAAGGTCAAAGAGAAACCAATTCCTTAAGGAATAAGACTTGCTTTCAATCAATGGCTAAAATAACTTAAAGAACAAAGAGAAACCAATTCTAATTGGATTAAGACTTGCTTCCAATCAATGTCCAAAAGAACTTAAAGGTCAAAGAGAAACCAATTCCTTAAGGAATAAGACTTGCATTCAATCAATGGCTAAAAGCACTTAAAGAACAAAGAGAAACCAATTCCTTATGGATTAAGACTTGCTTCCAATCAATGGCAAAAAAGACTTAAAGAATAAAGAGAAACCAATTCCTTAAGGGTTAAGACTTGCTTCCAATCAATCTCCAAAAGAACTTGAAGGTCAAAGAGAAACCAATTCCTTAAGGAATAAGACTTGCTTTCAATCAATGGCTAAAATAACTTAAAGAACAAAGAGAAACCAATTCCTTATGGATTAAGACTTGCTTCCAATCAATCTCCAAAAGAACTTAAAGGTCAAAGAGAAACCAATTCCTTAAGGAATAAGACTTGCTTTCAATCAATGGCTAAAAGAACTTAAAGAACAAAGAGAAACCAATTCCTTATGGATTAAGACTTGCTTCCAATCAATGGCTAAAAGGACTTAAAGAACAAAGAGAAACCAATTCCTTATGGATTAAGACTTGCTTCCAATCAATCTCCAAAAGAACTTGAAGGTCAAAGAGAAACCAATTCCTTAAGGAATAAGACTTGCTTTCAATCAATGGCTAAAAGAACTTAAAGAATAAAGAGAAACCAATTCCTTAAGGATTAAGACTCGCTTCCAATCAATCTCCAAAAGAACTTGAAGGTCAAAGAGAAACCAATTCCTTAAGGAATAAGACTTGCTTCCAATCAATGGCTAAAAGGACTTAAAGAATAAAGAGAACCCAATTCCTTAAGGGTTAAGACTTGCTTCCAATCAATCTCCAAATGAACTTGAAGGTCAAAGAGAAACCAATTCCTTAAGGAATAAGACTTGCTTTCAATCAATGGCTAGAAGAACTTAAAGAATAAAGAGAAACCAATTCCTTAAGGAATAAGACTTGCATTCAATCAATGGCTAAAAGAACTTAAAGAACAAAGAGAAACCAATTCCTTATGGATTAAGACTTGCTTCCAATCAATGGCTAAAAGGACTTAAAGAATAAAGAGAAACCAATTCCTTAAGGGTTAAGACTTGCTTCCAATCAATCTCCAAAAGAACTTGAAGGTCAAAGAGAAACCAATTCCTTAAGGAATAAGACTTGCTTTCAATCAATGGCTAAAATAACTTAAAGAACAAAGAGAAACCAATTCCAATTGGATTAAGACTTGCTTCCAATCAATGTCCAAAAGAACTTAAAGGTCAAAGAGAAACCAATTCCTTAAGGAATAAGACTTGCATTCAATCAATGGCTAAAAGAACTTAAAGAACAAAGAGAAACCAATTCCTTATGGATTAAGACTTGCTTCCAATCAATGGCAAAAAAGACTTAAAGAATAAAGAGAAACCAATTCCTTAAGGGTTAAGACTTGCTTCCAATCAATCTCCAAAAGAACTTGAAGGTCAAAGAGAAACCAATTCCTTAAGGAATAAGACTTGCTTTCAATCAATGGCTAAAAGAACTTAAAGAATAAAGAGAAACCAATTCCTTAAGGATTAAGACTTGCTTCCAATCAATCTCCAAAAGAACTTAAAGGTCAAAGAGAAACCAATTCCTTAAGGAATAAGACTTGCTTTCAATCAATGGCTAAAAGAACTTAAAGAATAAAGAGAAACCAATTCCTTAAGGGTTAAGACTTGCTTCCAATCAATCTCCAAAAGAACTTGAAGGTCAAAGAGAAACCAATTCCTTAAGGAATAAGACTTGCTTTCAATCAATGGCTAAAAGAACTTAAAGAATAAAGAGAAACCAATTCCTTAAGGATTAAGACTTGCTTCCAATCAATCTCCAAAAGAACTTAAAGGTCAAAGAGAAACCAATTCCTTAAGGAATAAGACTTGCTTTCAATCAATGGCTAAAAGAACTTAAAGAATAAAGAGAAACCAATTCCTTAAGGATTAAGACTTGCTTCCAATCAATCTCCAAAAGAACTTGAAGGTCAAAGAGAAACCAATTCCTTAAGGAATAAGACTTGCTTTCAATCAATGGCTAAAAGAACTTAAAGAATAAAGAGAAACCAATTCCTTAAGGATTAAGACTTGCTTCCAATCAATCTCCAAAAGAACTTAAAGGTCAAAGAGAAACCAATTCCTTAAGGAATAAGACTTGCTTCCAATCAATGGCTAAAAGGACTTAAAGAATAAAGAGAAACCAATTCCTTAAGGGTTAAGACTTGCTTCCAATCAATCTCCAAAAGAACTTGAAGGTCAAAGAGAAACCAATTCCTTAAGGAATAAGACTTGCTTTCAATCAATGGCTAAAAGAACTTAAAGAATAAAGAGAAACCAATTCCTTATGGATTAAGACTTGCTTCCAATCAATCTCCAAAAGAACTTAAAGGTCAAAGAGAAACCAATTCCTTAAGGAATAAGACTTGCTTCCAATCAATGGCTAAAAGGACTTAAAGAATAAAGAGAAACCAATTCCTTAAGGGTTAAGACTTGCTTCCAATCAATCTCCAAATGAACTTGAAGGTCAAAGGGAAACTGATAAGTGCATTTTATTCACTTATTTTATATTCTTTTCTATGCTTGTTCGTAGCTTTAATCATGTAAATATAATGTTTTTATTTTACTATTTGTGTTTTGCAGGAAAATAAAGCTAAAGGATGATTTTTGAGCTGAACAAGAGTAAAATGACTCAATTTGGAGCCAATTCAAGAAAATGCTAAGAATTGAGTGCTGGACAGCATGAGCAATATATCTTTCCAAGGGCATAACTTTTTCGTCCGAAGTCAAAATGACATGATTCCACTTGGAAATGAAAGTAGACATCCAGAGCTTTAATTTGACACCAAGATCTGAGTCCAATGGACCAGAAAGATTGAAGCTGCCAAAGTTGGGCCTCACGCTGACCCGTCACTGCATTCAATGCAGTTTTGCTCAATTCAGTTCTCCCTTGATATAAGCCCAAATGGGATGATTCCAGAGCCAAAAATGAAGCCCAAGATGTTAACTTTTCAATGGTGGTCGAATTACTCTCATCCAAGTCCATTTGGTCAATGAAATTTGCATGTGAAGCAGAGCTGCCAGAAAAAAAAAACCGAAACTGTCAATTTTAATCAATGAATGGTGGGCCAATTGAGTTTAATTCAATTGTGGGTTTTCATTGTCTGATTATAGGTTGTTAAAACTTAATTATCAGAATAATTTCTGACAATCACCAATTCTTTGTGAGAATGTAACCTATGAAGCTAGTTTAATGTGGAGTTACACTTGGAGCAGTTACAAATTGGATGGCTGAGGTTACATTTTGGAGGAGACCAGCAGCCACAAGGGAGAGGAGTCAGAACTGAGCATTTTTTCTCTTTCTGGAGAGAGAAATTTTCGTGGAGAGAGAAAGAGGTTTCAGCCACTCATCCTTAGAAACCATAGTTACAATATTGGAGTGGGAAAAGTGACATTTTCATCAAGCTTGTAGCTGTGGACATCACTTTCTGCTGCTCTTTAAGGATTTAATTGAGGACAAGAAGAAGAGATAGGTGCTGAAGATTAGAGTTTGGGCAACTTTGCTTTCACCTTTTAGTCTGCACATGTTTTCTTTCTTTCTTAACTCATGTCATGTATTCTTCAATTTGTGATATGGTTTTCTTTAGAATGTTAGGCTAAGTTACTTTTGTGGTTATGGGTGAACTTTGAACCCTAAATTATCATGTAATTAAATTGATTTTCAGGCCTCTATTTTCTTGAGATTTGATTATATTCTCCTACTCACTTCATGATTATGGTAGTAATGTGACATGTTTGGATTGGCCACCCTTCTATTTCATGTTATGGCTGATTGCTAGATTTAGGATTATGATGTTCATTATCCTTTATCCGTATGTAGTAACTTGTGTGCAAACTTAATGGTCAAGTTTTGATTGTATGCAAGGGATAATATAACCTAAGTCACTTAGTCCTATGTTAGAGACCAAAACTTAGATCAATCTGTCCTTCTAGTTGCAATTTTTAATTGAACTTAGTGGATGTTCCCTATGTCAATTAGTGATTAGAATAGGTTAATGGATGTTCCTTAATCTATTTAAAAGAAGGTAGGTAATAGAATGTTTCATTGCCTAAGATTGGTAACTATAAAAGGAGAATTGGAGGCTGAAATTGAGAACTAATTGCATGATATAATTTGGTGGGGAAAAGGGATCCCATAACCAGTTTTAATTGATTTCAACAAACCAACATCATTTGCTCTTGTTTATTTTTTTTATTTTCGTGTAATTTTTTTTATATAATTTTTGTTTGAATTATAGAAACAACAAAACCCCCCCCATTTTGTGTTACTTTGTGTTTTTTTTAGAGTTTATTAGAATCAGAATCTAAAATAAGCTAAATAATTTGATTAATTCAATTCCTTGTGGATCGACCCTTTGCTCATTACTAAACTAATTTTTCCTAAACCAAGCAAAGGTTTTTAATTTGGTAGTTTAACGACATATCAAATTTTGGCGCCGTTGCCGGGGAATTGGCATTAATTGGATTATTTTGTTCATTTAGGTTCTGTTCTATTTTGTTAGTGTTCTTTAGTATTTTTATGTTCTGGTTTAGTCTTGCTTGTTTTTGTGTTTTTCTTTGTTTCATTAAGTTTTGCTTACATTGTTCTTAAATTTGTATTTGTCTAATCATTTTGTTGGAGTTTTGCTTTCTTGGTGTTCTTTAGGTGCATGTCGGAGAACAATTTTTATATTGAGAGAAATAGAAGACTCAACAATTTCTTTGAAGCTAGAAGACACATTTTTGCACCAATACCACCACCATCGCTACATTCTCCATCCTCATCATCTTTAGGCTTTTCACCATCCCAAATTGAACAAGCCATCAACACTGCCCTTTCAAGTTCAACATCTGAATTTTCAGAAGAAGAAGAGATGATGGCAGGAAATCAAACCTTGAGGGAGCTTGCTGCTCCTAATCTTGATCAACAACCCTTGTGCATAGAATTTCCAGTCATTGAAGGTGGATTTGAGTTGAAGTCTGGGATGATCCATTTGCTTCCAAAGTTTAATGGTCTTGCAGGAGAAGACCCAAACAAGCACCTTAAGGAATTTCAAGTTGTTTGCTCTACCATGAGACCTTCAAACATCTCAGAAGAACAAGTGAAGCTAAGAGCATTTCCATTCTCTTTGGATGGTGCTGCAAAAGATTGGCTCTACTACTTATCTCCAGGCTCAATTGGTTCTTGGGTTGAACTGAAAAGAAGCTTCCTTGAAAGATATTTCCCTGCATCCAAGGCTGCCAACATAAGGAAGGAAATCTGTGGTATTAGACAGATGAATGGGGAAACATTACATGAATATTGGGAGAGGTTTAAATGTCTCTGTGCTAGTTGTCCTAATCATCAAATTAGTGAGCAACTACTTATTCAATATTTTTATGAGGGACTCACGCCAATGGATAGGAGTATGATTGATGCAGCTAGTGGCGGTGCTTTGATGAACAAGACTCCTCAAGAAGCAAGAGATTTGATTACTAACATGGCAGCCAATACGCAACAATTTGGCACTAGACAAGATATGAGGAGGGTCAATGAAGTGTCGTCATCTTCCTTGGAGCAACAAATTTCTGCCAACACTCAACAGATTTCAAATTTGGCAACCTTAATGCAACAACTCATGGTTGGTAATGTGCAACAAGTGAAGGCTTGTGGAATTTGTTCAAATTTTGGGCATCCTACTGATATGTGCCCCACACTTCAAGAAGAAGATTGCAATGCAATTGGAGGATTTCAAGGGCAGCCACAACGCCCTCAATATGGAGGTCAAAAGAATCAGCAAGGTTTTAGTTTTGGAGGAAGTCAACAACCTCATGCAATATTTAACAAACCACCTGGTTTTTTTCAAAAGCCAGCACATTTCCAGCAAAGACCTCAAGAGCAACAAGGTTCTAATGATGAAATGAAGGATATGATGAAGACTCTTGCTTCAAATACAATCCAATTGCAACAAACTGTTTCTCAAATGCAATCTGGCATGAAGAATATGGAGAATCAGATTGGACAACTTGCAACATCTTTAAGCAATTTGGAGGCTAAAGTGTCAAACAAAATTCCTTCTCAAACTATAGTGAATCCTAATGTTCAGAATGCTAGTGCCATCACTTTGAGGAGTGGAAAAGAGCTTACAAATCTTGCAGCCAAAACATTGAAGAATGATGAAGAACAGGAAGTGGTGGTTACCAAAGAAACTCATGATTCCACCCAATCTCCAAAGAAGCATACATCTCCAACACTTGACACTTATGTGCATCCTCCACCTTTCCCTCAAAGGCTTGCAAAGTCCAAAAAAGAGGAACAAGAAAAGGAGATTTTGGACACTTTTAAGAAGGTGCAGATCAATATTCCATTGCTTGAGGCTATTAAGCAAGTTCCCAGGTATGCCAAAATTTTGAAGGATCTGTGCACAAACAAGAGGAAGTTAAAAGGTAATGAAAAGGTTTGCATGGGAGAACAAGTTTCTGCTGTTTTTCAAAAGAAATTTCCTCCAAAATGTAAAGATCCTGGTTCATTTACAATTCCTTGCATCATTGGTGATAAAATTTTTGAGAGATGCATGTTAGATCTAGGTGCTTCTATTAGTGTAATGCCTTTTTCTGTTTACAAATCTTTGAATCTTGGTCCATTAGAAGAAACTGGCATCATAATTCAGTTAGCTGACAGATCTCATGCATATCCTAAAGGAGTTGTTGAAGATGTTCTTGTGAAAGTGAATGAACTTGTTTTTCCTGTTGATTTTTATGTTCTAGATATGGAGGATGAGGGTGCACTTAACCCTACTCCTATTTTGCTTGGGAGACCATTTTTAATGACTGCTAGAACTAAGATTGATGTGTGTGAAGGAACTCTTTCTATGGAATTTGATGGGCATGTCATTAAATTTAGTTTGTTTGATACAATGAAATACCCTTATGATTCATCTTCTTTATGTTCCATTGAAGTTATTGATGCACTTGACTTATTAGTGCAGCAAGTGTTTGAATTAGGGAAGGAAGATAGCTTGGAAGTGGCTCTTGTCAACAATCTTGAGTTAAGGAAGCTTAATGAGCCAAAGTGGGAGCTAGAATTGCAAGAAGACATCATTGAAGAGGTTGCTGCCTTGGAAGCCATGTCTCCCATTCTTCTACACATGGTGTCATACCTTGAGCTTCCTACACTTAAAGAAAAGCTTTCCCCATCCATTGTTAAGGCACCTGAGCTTGAATTGAAGCCTTTACCAGGTCATCTCAAATATGCATTCTTGGGAGAGAAAGAAACACTTCCTGTGATCATTGCTAACAATTTGACACCATCCCAAGAAGAAAGGCTTATTAGAGTGCTTAGAGACCACAAGACAGCCATTGCATGGTCAATTGCGGATATTAAGGGAATTAGCCCTTCTGTGTGTATGCATAGGATCTTAATTGAAGATGGAGCAAAGCCAAGCAAAGAACCTCAAAGAAGACTTAATCCTAACATGATGGAGGTTGTGAAAAAGGAAATTCAGAAACTGCTTGATGCTGGTATCATCTATGCCATCTCTGATTCAAAATGGGTGAGCCCTGTGCAAGTGGTTCCCAAGAAATCTGGCATCACAGTGATCAAGAATGAAGATAATGAGTTGGTTCCAACAAGGGTGCAAACTGGTTGGAGAATGTGTATTGATTATAGGAAGCTTAATTCAGCCACAAGGAAGGATCATTTTCCTCTTCCTTTCATGGATCAAATGCTGGAAAGATTGGCTGGACACTCTCACTTTTGCTTCCTTGATGGTTATTCAGGATACAACCAAATTGTGATTGCTCCAGAAGATCAAGAGAAGACCACATTCACATGTCCTTATGGTGTCTATGCTTATAGAAGAATGCCCTTTGGTTTATGTAATGCCCCTTCTACTTTTCAAAGGTGCATGGTAAGTATCTTTTCTGATTACATTGAAAGCATTATTGAGGTATTTATGGATGATTTCTCTGTTTATGGTAATTCTTTTGATAAATGCCTTGATAATTTGTCTCTTGTTTTGGAAAGATGCTTAGAAACAAATCTTGTTTTAAATTGGGAAAAATGCCATTTTATGGTTGATCAAGGAATTGTTTTAGGACATGTGATTTCAGCTAAAGGAATTGAGGTAGATAAAGCTAAAGTAGACCTTGTTAAATCCTTACCATACCCCACTTCGGTGAGGGAGGTTCGTTCCTTTCTTGGACATGCAGGTTTCTACAGAAGATTTATCAAGGATTTCTCAAAGATTTCTCATCCTTTATGCAAGTTGCTGCAAAAAGAAGTGGCATTTGATTTCAATGAGGAGTGCAAGATGGCATTCAACAAGCTTAAAGAGCTTCTCACTTCAGCTCCTATTATTCAGCCACCTGACTGGAGCTTACCTTTTGAGGTTATGTGTGATGCAAGTGATTTTGCTATTAGTGCTGTTTTGGGTCAGCGAAAAGGGAAGTTGCCTCATGTCATTTATTATGCTTCTCGCACTCTAAATGATGCACAACTAAACTATTCTACCACTGAAAAAGAATTTCTTGCTGTAATCTTTGCTTTGGAGAAGTTTAGGTCTTATTTGGTTGGATCTAAAGTTGTTGTTTATAGTGATCATGCAGCACTTAAGTATTTGCTTTCTAAGAAAGATGCAAAGCCTAGATTGATCAGGTGGATTCTTTTATTGCAGGAATTTGACATTGAGATCAAAGACAAGAAGGGAAGTGAAAACTTAGTGGCTGATCATCTTAGTCACTTGGCTCTTGAAGAGGATGCCTTACCTTTGGAAGAGAAGTTCCCTGATGAGCAACTCTTAGCTATTAATGTCAGTGTTCCTTGGTATGCTGATATTGTCAATTTTAAGGTCACAAAGGAGCTACCAAAGGATTTAACTCGAGCTCAAAAGGACAAGATTAAGAGTGACTCCAAGTATTATATTTGGGATGACCCTTATCTATGGAAGCATTGTTCTGATCAGGTAATAAGAAGGTGTGTCCCTGAATCTGAGTTTAACTCAATTTTAAGTTTTTGTCATGCTTATGCTTGTGGTGGCCATTTTGGACCGAAGAGAACAGCTCTTAAAGTGCTTGAATGTGGTTTTTATTGGCCTTCTTTGTTTAAGGATGCATATTTGTTTTGCAAAGCATGTGATAGATGTCAACGTGTTGGTAATTTAAGCCCTAAAAACCAAATGCCCCAATCACCCATACTTGTTGTTGAAATTTTTGATGTTTGGGGAATTGATTTTATGGGACCATTTGTTTCTTCCTTTGGTAATGTTTACATTCTTCTTGCAGTTGACTATGTCTCTAAGTGGATTGAGGCTAAGGCCACTAGGTTGAATGATGCTAAAACTGTTTGTAATTTTGTGAGAACTAATATCTTTGCAAGATTTGGTACTCCTAAAGCTATTATTAGCGATAGGGGTACTCATTTTTGTAACAGGTCTTTTCAAGCTCTCTTGAAGAAGTATAATGTTGTCCATAGAATTTCCACTGCATATCATCCTCAAACAAGTGGACAAGCTGAATTGTCAAATAGAGAGGTGAAATCCATCTTGGAGAAAACAGTGAATCCAAATTTAAAGGATTGGAGCTTAAGGCTTGATGATGCATTGTGGGCTTATAGGACAGCCTATAAAACGCCTTTGGGAATGTCTCCATACAGGTTGCTTTATGGCAAACCTTGTCATTTACCTGTGGAGCTTGAACATAAAGCTTATTGGGCTGTTAAGCAATGTAACATGAATTTAGATGAAGCTGGAATTCATAGAAAGTTACAATTGCAAGAACTTGAAGAAATCAGGAACAATGCATATGATAATGCAAGAATCTATAAGGAGAAGACAAAGATGTTCCATGACAAGATGATTTTGAGGAAGGATTTTTCCATTGGTCAAAAAGTTCTTCTTTTTCATTCAAAGCTAAAACTGTTTCCTGGTAAGTTAAGATCAAGGTGGATTGGACCTTTTATTGTCACTAACATATTTCCCCATGGTGCAGTTGAAATTAAGGCTTTAGATACAGGGAAAGTATTCAAGGTTAATGGTCATAGATTGAAGCCTTATTATGATTTACCATCTTCTGGTTTTGATGAGATTGAGGAGATAAAGTTGGAAGAGCCTTCTTATGACCATCTTTGATCTTCTAAGGCAAAGTCAGGCTGAAGACAATAAACCAAGCGCTTTTGGGAGGCAACCCAATGGATGGAGAGCTTTGGAAATCAGATTTGATCTCTCTTATTCTTTATCATTTTACTCCTTTATTTTGCTTGCTTTTGCAGTTTGTTATTTTTCTCTTTTCCTTTTCACTTTAATTCATATTTTTGTCTTACATTAAGGACAATGTAAGGATTAAGTGTGGGGGGAATGGTTTAGGATAATTTCTTGTTTATTAAAAAAAAAAAATCAAGCTTTAAAAAAAAAAATTCTGGTTGTGTTTTTTTTCATAATTTTTTTTTTTTAAGTCTAGTTTTAGGTTGTTTTGATTCTTTCTAGAAAAATGATGAGATTTTGAGCTTTAATTCATAGCTTTGATTGATGACAAGTTTAGAGTTGGATTTGACTTCATTCTCCTGTTAATGCATTTTTATGATGTTATACTCTTTTAAATGTTACGTACTTTGCTTTTGGTACAGTTATAATGCATATTTTAACCTTGCTTGCATTCTTGAAATTTACACTTGGATAGTCATTAGATTTAATTGTTTGATTGTTGAGCTGAAAATTCTCTTTTGAAGTGCTTTTGGATTTGAAACTGATTTCTGCCACTTTGGAAAATGATTAAGGCATTTTGTTGTCTAACACCATGGCCAAATGGACCTGTTCCCTACATTTTGATGTTCCAAAGCGAACATAAATCCTTAGTGAGCCAATTTGAGCCTTCATAGAATTTAGTCTTATTTTCTTTGGCACCCTTATCTTCTTTACCTAGCTTGATATAAATTTTTGTCCTAACCTTTGTTTCTTTGATGGAATAGAGTTAGAGACTTGATTGATGTGCAAGGTATTGGTAATTCAAGTACAGTAAAGATGAGAAGTGTGGGGGAATTTGTTATCTTTCAACAATTAGTGGAATGAAAAAAAAAAAAAGAGAAGAAAAAAAAAAGTGTTCAATAAACTCAGTTGAAGTTCAAAGTATGTTGCAGTGTTACAAGAGTAAAGAAAGGTGAAGGAAGGGTCCACATTAAAAAATTTGACCCTCATGTTTGTTCTATGGAGTTTTGACTTAAACATGGTTGCATTATCATTTTCATGTCTCTGTTTCTAGGAATTCAAAGAAACTCTTGTGTATTTCCTTTTCCCTTTATTTCTTAAGATACATTACAACCCCCATTGACCCCATTACAACCAAAGAAAAGACCTTTTGATTCCATTGTGGTGTTTTGATGATGATTTGACATTTGCATGAATTAAGAGAATTTGATGCTTGACATGATTACATGAAAATTGAAAGCTTGAATTGTGGAGATGGAAAGAGTGAGGCTTGTTTAAAGTGTTGCACAGTTTTTTTTCCACCATTAGCTTAGTTGTTTCATTTACCTGAGTATGATGTTCATTGGATGCATCATCTTGAGAATGGTTGATGATAACATTTTTCTTGTTTGATTTCAAAGTTGTGTATTTCTAGTTCTCTGAAAAATGCTGGAAAGAATAGGTGTTTGTGGGTATCATCGCTGGAAGCCCTCACGAGACTATAACTCGTCCTCTATGGGCCACCTAGAGGTTTAAAGGCTTGTTGCATATGCTAAATGCAATCGTTATTTCCTACGAAAGTGGATTAGCTTAGGTTTTATTTTTAGTCTTGCTTGAGGACAAGCAAGGTTCAAGTGTGGGGGAAATTGATAAGTGCATTTTATTCACTTATTTTATATTCTTTTCTATGCTTGCTCATAGCTTTAATCATGTAAATATAATGTTTTTATTTTACTATTTGTGTTTTGCAGGAAAATAAAGCTAAAGGATGATTTTTGAGCTGAACAAGAGTAAAATGACTCAATTTGGAGCCAATTCAAGAAAATGCTAAGAATTGAGTGCTGGACAGCATGAGCAATATATCTTTCCAAGGGCATAACTTTTTCGTCCGAAGTCAAAATGACATGATTCCACTTGGAAATGAAAGTAGACATCCAGAGCTTTAATTTGACACCAAGATCACTCAAAAAGTCCAATGGACCAGAAAGATTGAAGCTGCCAAAGTTGGGCCTCACGCTGACCCGTCACTGCATTCAATGCAGTTTTGCTCAATTCAGTTCTCCCTTGATATAAGCCCAAATGGGATGATTCCAGAGCCAAAAATGAAGCCCAAGATGTTAACTTTTCAATGGTGGTCGAATTACTCTCATCCAAGTCCATTTGGTCAATGAAATTTGCATGTGAAGCAGAGCTGCCAGAAAAAAAACCGAAACTGTCAATTTTAATCAATGAATGGTGGGCCAATTGAGTTTAATTCAATTGTGGGTTTTCATTGTCTGATTATAGGTTGTTAAAACTTAATTATCAGAATAATTTCTGACAATCACCAATTCTTTGTGAGAATGTAACCTATGAAGCTAGTTTAATGTGGAGTTACACTTGGAGCAGTTACAAATTGGATGGCTGAGGTTACATTTTGGAGGAGACCAGCAGCCACAAGGGAGAGGAGTCAGAACTGAGCATTTTTTCTCTTTCTGGAGAGAGAAATTTTCGTGGAGAGAGAAAGAGGTTTCAGCCACTCATCCTTAGAAACCATAGTTACAATATTGGAGTGGGAAAAGTGACATTTTCATCAAGCTTGTAGCTGTGGACATCACTTTCTGCTGCTCTTTAAGGATTTAATTGAGGACAAGAAGAAGAGATAGGTGCTGAAGATTAGAGTTTGGGCAACTTTGCTTTCACCTTTTAGTCTGCACATGTTTTCTTTCTTTCTTAACTCATGTCATGTATTCTTCAATTTGTGATATGGTTTTCTTTAGAATGTTAGGCTAAGTTACTTTTGTGGTTATGGGTGAACTTTGAACCCTAAATTATCATGTAATTAAATTGATTTTCAGGCCTCTATTTTCTTGAGAGTTGATTATATTCTCCTACTCACTTCATGATTATGGTAGTAATGTGACATGTTTGGATTGGCCACCCTTCTATTTCATGTTATGGCTGATTGCTAGATTTAGGATTATGATGTTCATTATCCTTTATCCATATGTAGTAACTTGTGTGCAAACTTAATGGTCAAGTTTTGATTGTATGCAAGGGAGAATATAACCTAAGTCACTTAGTCCTATGTTAGAGACCAAAACTTAGATCAATCTGTCCTTCTAGTTGCAATTTTTAATTGAACTTAGTGGATGTTCCCTATGTCAATTAGTGATTAGAATAGGTTAATGGATGTTCCTTAATCTATTTAAAAGAAGGTAGGTAATAGAATGTTTCATTGCCTAAGATTGGTAACTATAAAAGGAGAATTGGAGGCTGAAATTGAGAACTAATTGCATGATATAATTTGGTGGGGAAAAGGGATCCCATAACCAGTTTTAATTGATTTCAACAAACCAACATCATTTGCTCTTGTTTATTTTTTTTATTTTCGTGTAATTTTTTTATATAATTTTTGTTTGAATTATAGAAACAACAAAACCCCCCCCCATTTTGTGTTACTTTGTGTTTTTTTTAGAGTTTATTAGAATCAGAATCAAAAATAAGCTAAATAATTTGATTAATTCAATTCCTTGTGGATTGACCCTTTGCTCATTACTAAACTAATTTTTCCTAAACCAAGCAAAGGTTTTTAATTTGGTAGTTTAACGACATATCAGAAACCAATTCCTTAAGGAATAAGACTTGCTTTCAATCAATGGCTAAAAGAAGTTAAAGAACAAAGAGAAACCAATTCCTTATGGATTAAGAGTTGCTTCCAATCAATGGCTAAAAGGACTTAAACAATAAAGAGAAACCAATTCCTTAAGGGTTAAGGCTTGCTTCCAATCAATCTCCAAAAGAACTTGAAGGTCAAAGAGAAACCAATTCCTTAAGGAATAAGATTTGCTTTGAATCAATGGCTAAAATAACTTAAAGAACAAAGAGAAACCAATTCCATATGGATTAAGACTTGCTTCCAATCAATCTCCAAAAGAACTTAAAGGTCAAAGAGAAACCAATTCCTTAAGGAATAAGACTTGCATTCAATCAATGGCTAAAAGTACTTAAAGAACAAAGAGAAACCAATTCCTTATGGATTAAGACTTGCTTCCAATCAATGGCTAAAAGGACTTAAAGAACAAAGAGAAACCAATTCCTTATGGATTAAGACTTGCTTCCAATCAATCTCCAAAAGAACTTGAAGGTCAAAGAGAAACCAATTCCTTAAGGAATAAGACTTGCTTTCAATCAATGGCTAGAAGAACTTAAAGAATAAAGAGAAACCAATTCCTTAAGGATTAAGACTTGCTTCCAATCAATCTCCAAAAGAACTTAAAGGTCAAAGAGAAACCAATTCCTTAAGGAATAAGACTTGCATTCAATCAATGGCTAGAAGAACTTAAAGAATACAGAGAAACCAATTCCTGAAGGATCAAGACTCGCTTCCAAGCAATCTCCAAAAGAACTTAAAGGTCAAAGAGAAACCAATTCCTTAAGGAATAAGACTTGCTTTCAATCAATGGCTAAAAGAACAAAAAGAATAAAGAGAAAGCAATTCCATAAGGATTAAGACTTGCTTCCAATCAATCTCCAAAAGAACTTAAAGGTCAAAGAGAAACCAATTCTTTAAGGAATAAGACTTGCTTTCAATCAATGGCTAGAAGAACTTAAAGAATAAAGAGATACCAATTCCTTAAGGATTAAGACTCGCTTCCAATCAATCTCCAAAAGAACTTAAAGGTCAAAGAGAAACCAATTCCATAAGGAATAGGACTTGCTTCCAATCAATGGCTAAAAGGACTTAAAGAATAAAGAGAACCCAATTCCTTAAGGGTTAAGACTTGCTTCCAATCAATCTCCAAATGAACTTGAAGGCCAAAGGGAAACCAATTCCTTAAGGAATAAGACTTGCTTTCAATCAATGGCTAAAAGAACTAAAAGAATAAAGAGAAAGCAATTCCATAAGGATTAAGACTTGCTTCCAATCAATCTCCAAAAGAACTTAAAGGTCAAAGAGAAACCAATTCTTTAAGGAATAAGACTTGCTTTCAATCAATGGCTAGAAGAACTTAAAGAATAAAGAGATACCAATTCCTTAAGGATTAAGACTCGCTTCCAATCAATCTCCACAAGAACTTAAAGGTCAAAGAGAAACCAATTCCATAAGGAATAGGACTTGCTTCCAATCAATGGCTAAAAGGACTTAAAGAATAAAGAGAACCCAATTCCTTAAGGGTTAAGACTTGCTTCCAATCAATCTCCAAATGAACTTGAAGGCCAAAGGGAAACCAATTCCTTAAGGAATAAGACTTGCTTTCAATCAATGGCTAAAAGAACTAAAAGAATAAAGAGAAAGCAATTCCATAAGGATTAAGACTTGCTTCCAATCAATCTCCAAAAGAACTTAAAGGTCAAAGAGAAACCAATTCTTTAAGGAATAAGACTTGCTTTCAATCAATGGCTAGAAGAACTTAAAGAATAAAGAGATACCAATTCCTTAAGGATTAAGACTCGCTTCCAATCAATCTCCAAAAGAACTTAAAGGTCAAAGAGAAACCAATTCCATAAGGAATAGGACTTGCTTCCAATCAATGGCTAAAAGGACTTAAAGAATAAAGAGAACCCAATTCCTTAAGGGTTAAGACTTGCTTCCAATCAATCTCCAAATGAACTTGAAGGTCAAAGGGAAACCAATTCCTTAAGGAATAAGACTTGCTTTCAATCAATGGCTAGAAGAACTTAAAGAATAAAGAGAAACCAATTCCTTAAGGATTAAGACTTGCTTCCAATCAATCTCCAAAAGAACTTAAAGGTCAAAGAGAAACCAATTCCTTAAGGAATAAGACTTGCATTCAATCAATGGCTAAAAGAACTTAAAGAACAAAGAGAAACCAATTCCTTATGGATTAGGACTTGCTTCCAATCAATGGCTAAAAGGACTTAAACAATAAAGAGAAACCAATTCCTTAAGGGTTAAGGCTTGCTTCCAATCAATCTCCAAAAGAACTTGAAGGTCAAAGAGAAACCAATTCCTTAAGGAATAAGACTTGCTTCCAATCAATGGCTAAAAGGACTTAAAGAATAAAGTGAACCCAATTCCTTAAGGGTTAAGACTTGCTTCCAATCAATCTCCAAATGAACTTGAAGGTCAAAGAGAAACCAATTCCTTAAGGAATAAGACTTGCTTTCAATCAATGGCTAGACGAACTTAAGGAATAAAGAGAAACCAATTCCTTAAGGAATAAGACTTGCATTCAATCAATGGCTAAAAGAACTTAAAGAACAAAGAGAAACCAATTCCATGTGGATTAAGACTTGCTTCCAATCAATCTCCAAAAGAACTTAAAGGTCAAAGAGAAACCAATTCCTTAAGGAATAAGACTTGCATTCAATCAATGGCTAGAAGAACTTAAAGAATAAAGAGATACCAATTCCTTAAGGATTAAGACTCGCTTCCAATCAATCTCCACAAGAACTTAAAGGTCAAAGAGAAACCAATTCCATAAGGAATAGGACTTGCTTCCAATCAATGGCTAAAAGGACTTAAAGAATAAAGAGAAACCAATTCCTTAAGGAATAGGACTTGCTTCCAATCAATGGCTAAAAGGACTTAAAGAATAAAGAGAACCCAATTCCTTAAGGGTTAAGACTTGCTTCCAATCAATCTTCAAATGAACTTGAAGGTCAAAGGGAAACCAATTCCTTAAGGAATAAGACTTGCTTTCAATCAATGGCTAGAAGAACTTAAAGAATAAAGAGAAACCAATTCCTTAAGGATTAAGACTTGCTTCCAATCAATCTCCAAAAGAACTTAAAGGTCAAAGAGAAACCAATTCCTTAAGGAATAAGACTTGCATTCAATCAATGGCTAAAAGAAGTTAAAGAACAAAGAGAAACCAATTCCTTAAGGAATAAGACTTGCATTCAATCAATGGCTAAAAGTACTTAAAGAACAAAGAGAAACCAATTCCTTATGGATTAAGACTTGCTTCCAATCAATGGCTAAAAGGACTTAAAGAACAAAGAGAAACCAATTCCTTATGGATTAAGACTTGCTTCCAATCAATCTCCAAAAGAACTTGAAGGTCAAAGAGAAACCAATTCCTTAAGGAATAAGACTTGCTTTCAATCAATGGCTAAAAGAACTTAAAGAATAAAGAGAAACCAATTCCTTAAGGATTAAGACTTGCTTCCAATCAATCTCCAAAAGAACTTAAAGGTCAAAGAGAAACCAATTCCTTAAGGAATAAGACTTGCATTCAATCAATGGCTAAAAGACCTTAAAGAACAAAGAGAAACCAATTCCTTATGGATTAAGACTTGCTTCCAATCAATGGCTAAAAGGACTTAAACAATAAAGAGAAACCAATTCCTTAAGGATTAAGACTTGCTTCCAATCAATCTCCAAAAGAACTTGAAGGTCAAAGAGAAACCAATTCCTTAAGGAATAAGACTTGCTTTCAATCAATGGCTAAAAGAACTTAAAGAATAAAGAGAAACCAATTCCTTAAGGGTTAAGACTTGCTTCCAATCAATCTCCAAATGAACTTGAAGGTCAAAGAGAAACCAATTCCTTAAGGAATAAGACTTGCTTTCAATCAATGGCTAAAAGAACTTAAAGAATAAAGAGAAACCAATTCCTTAAGGAATAAGACTTGCATTCAATCAATGGCTAAAAGAACTTAAAGAACAAAGAGAAACCAATTCCTTGTGGATTAAGACTTGCTTAAAATCAATGGCTAAAAGGACTTAAAGAATAAAGAGAAACCAATTCCTTAAGGAATAGGACTTGCTTCCAATCAATGGCTAAAAGGACTTAAAGAATAAAGAGAACCCAATTCCTTAAGGGTTAAGACTTGCTTCCAATCAATCTTCAAATGAACTTGAAGGTCAAAGGGAAACCAATTCCTTAAGGAATAAGACTTGCTTTCAATCAATGGCTAAAAGAACTTAAAGAATAAAGAGAAACCAATTCCTTAAGGATTAAGACTTGCTTCCAATCAATCTCCAAAAGAACTTAAAGGTCAAAGAGAAACCAATTCCTTAAGGAATAAGACTTGCATTCAATCAATGGCTAAAAGAACTTAAAGAACAAAGAGAAACCAATTCCTTATGGATTAAGACTTGCTTCCAATCAATGGCTAAAAGGACTTAAAGAATAAAGAGAAACCAATTCCTTAAGGGTTAAGACTTGCTTCCAATCAATCTCCAAAAGAACTTGAAGGTCAAAGAGAAACCAATTCCTTAAGGAATAAGATTTGCTTTCAATCAATGGCTAAAAGAACTTAAAGAACAAAGAGAAACCAATTCCATATGGATTAAGACTTGCTTCCAATCAATCTCCAAAAGAACTTAAAGGTCAAAGAGAAACCAATTCCTTAAGGAATAAGACTTGCATTCAATCAATGGCTAAAAGAACTTAAAGAACAAAGAGAAACCAATTCCTTATGGATTAAGACTTGCTTCCAATCAATGGCTAAAAGGACTTAAAGAATAAAGAGAAACCAATTCCTTAAGGGTTAAGACTTGCTTCCAATCAATCTCCAAAAGAACTTGAAGGTCAAAGAGAAACCAATTCCTTAAGGAATAAGACTTGCTTTCAATCAATGGCTAGAAGAACTTAAAGAATAAAGAGAAACCAATTCCTTAAGGATTAAGACTTGCTTCCAATCAATGTCCAAAAGAACTTAAAGGTCAAAGAGAAACCAATTCCTTAAGGAATAAGACTTGCATTCAATCAATGGCTAAAAGAACTTAAAGAACAAAGAGAAACCAATTCCTTATGGATTAAGTGTTGCTTCCAATCAATGGCTAAAAGGACTTAAACAATAAAGAGAAACCAATTCCTTAAGGGTTAAGGCTTGCTTCCAATCAATCTCCAAAAGAACTTGAAGGTCAAAGAGAAACCAATTCCTTAAGGAATAAGACTTGCTTCCAATCAATGGCTAAAAGGACTTAAAGAATAAAGTGAACCCAATTCCTTAAGGGTTAAGACTTGCTTCCAATCAATCTCCAAATGAACTTGAAGGTCAAAGAGAAACCAATTCCTTAAGGAATAAGACTTGCTTTCAATCAATGGCTAGACGAACTTAAGGAATAAAGAGAAACCAATTCCTTAAGGAATAAGACTTGCATTCAATCAATGGCTAAAAGAACTTAAAGAACAAAGAGAAACCAATTCCTTATGGATTAAGAGTTGCTTCCAATCAATGGCTAAAAGGACTTAAACAATAAAGAGAAACCAATTCCTTAAGGGTTAAGGCTTGCTTCCAATCAATCTCCAAAAGAACTTGAAGGTCAAAGAGAAACCAATTCCTTAAGGAATAAGATTTGCTTTGAATCAATGGCTAAAATAACTTAAAGAACAAAGAGAAACCAATTCCTTGTGGATTAAGACTTGCTTCCAATCAATGGCTAAAAGGACTTAAAGAATAAAGAGAAACCAATTCCTTAAGGAATAGGACTTGCTTCCAATCAATGGCTAAAAGGACTTAAAGAATAAAGAGAACCCAATTCCTTAAGGGTTAAGACTTGCTTCCAATCAATCTTCAAATGAACTTGAAGGTCAAAGGGAAACCAATTCCTTAAGGAATAAGACTTGCTTTCAATCAATGGCTAGAAGAACTTAAAGAATAAAGAGAAACCAATTCCTTAAGGATTAAGACTTGCTTCCAATCAATCTCCAAAAGAACTTAAAGGTCAAAGAGAAACCAATTCCTTAAGGAATAAGACTTGCATTCAATCAATGGCTAAAAGAAGTTAAAGAACAAAGAGAAACCAATTCCTTATGGATTAAGAGTTGCTTCCAATCAATGGCTAAAAGGACTTAAACAATAAAGAGAAACCAATTCCTTAAGGGTTAAGGCTTGCTTCCAATCAATCTCCAAAAGAACTTGAAGGTCAAAGAGAAACCAATTCCTTAAGGAATAAGACTTGCTTCCAATCAATGGCTAAAAGGACTTAAAGAATAAAGTGAACCCAATTCCTTAAGGGTTAAGACTTGCTTCCAATCAATCTCCAAATGAACTTGAAGGTCAAAGAGAAACCAATTCCTTAAGGAATAAGACTTGCTTTCAATCAATGGCTAGACGAACTTAAGGAATAAAGAGAAACCAATTCCTTAAGGAATAAGACTTGCATTCAATCAATGGCTAAAAGAAGTTAAAGAACAAAGAGAAACCAATTCCTTATGGATTAAGAGTTGCTTCCAATCAATGGCTAAAAGGACTTAAACAATAAAGAGAAACCAATTCCTTATGGATTAAGACTTGCTTCCAATCAATCTCCAAAAGAACTTGAAGGTCAAAGAGAAACCAATTCCTTAAGGAATAAGATTTGCTTTGAATCAATGGCTAAAATAACTTAAAGAACAAAGAGAAACCAATTCCATATGGATTAAGACTTGCTTCCAATCAATCTCCAAAAGAACTTAAAGGTCAAAGAGAAACCAATTCCTTAAGGAATAAGACTTGCATTCAATCAATGGCTAAAAGTACTTAAAGAACAAAGAGAAACCAATTCCTTATGGATTAAGACTTGCTTCCAATCAATGGCTAAAAGGACTTAAAGAACAAAGAGAAACCAATTCCTTATGGATTAAGACTTGCTTCCAATCAATCTCCAAAAGAACTTGAAGGTCAAAGAGAAACCAATTCCTTAAGGAATAAGACTTGCTTTCAATCAATGGCTAAAAGAACTTAAAGAATAAAGAGAAACCAATTCCTTAAGGATTAAGACTTGCTTCCAATCAATCTCCAAAAGAACTTAAAGGTCAAAGAGAAACCAATTCCTTAAGGAATAAGACTTGCATTCAATCAATGGCTAAAAGACCTTAAAGAACAAAGAGAAACCAATTCCTTATGGATTAAGTGTTGCTTCCAATCAATGGCTAAAAGGACTTAAACAATAAAGAGAAACCAATTCCTTAAGGGTTAAGGCTTGCTTCCAATCAATCTCCAAAAGAACTTGAAGGTCAAAGAGAAACCAATTCCTTAAGGAATAAGACTTGCTTCCAATCAATGGCTAAAAGGACTTAAAGAATAAAGTGAAACCAATTCCTTAAGGGTTAAGACTTGCTTCCAATCAATCTCCAAATGAACTTGAAGGTCAAAGAGAAACCAATTCCTTCAGGAATAAGACTTGCTTCCAATCAATCTTCAAATGAACTTGAAGGTCAAAGAGAAACCAATTCCTTAAGGAATAAGACTTGCTTTCAATCAATGGCTAAAAGAACTTAAAGAATAAAGAGAAACCAATTCCTTAAGGATTAAGACTTGCTTCCAATCAATCTCCAAAAGAACTTAAAGGTCAAAGAGAAACCAATTCCTTAAGGAATAAGACTTGCATTCAATCAATGGCTAAAAGAACTTAAAGAACAAAGAGAAACCAATTCCTTAAGGAATAAGACTTGCTTCCAATCAATGGCTAAAAGGACTTAAAGAATAAAGAGAAACCAATTCCTTAAGGGTTAAGACTTGCTTCCAATCAATCTCCAAAAGAACTTGAAGGTCAAAGAGAAACCAATTCCTTAAGGAATAAGACTTGCTTTCAATCAATGGCTAAAAGAACTTAAAGAATAAAGAGAAACCAATTCCATATGGATTAAGACTTGCTTCCAATCAATCTCCAAAAGAACTTAAAGGTCAAAGAGAAACCAATTCCTTAAGGAATAAGACTTGCATTCAATCAATGGCTAAAAGTACTTAAAGAACAAAGAGAAACCAATTCCTTATGGATTAAGACTTGCTTCCAATCAATGGCTAAAAGGACTTAAAGAATAAAGAGAAACCAATTCCTTAAGGATTAAGACTTGCTTCCAATCAATCTCCAAAAGAACTTGAAGGTCAAAGAGAAACCAATTCCTTAAGGAATAAGACTTGCTTTCAATCAATGGCTAGAAGAACTTAAAGAATAAAGAGAAACCAATTCCTTAAGGATTAAGACTTGCTTCCAATCAATCTCCAAAAGAACTTAAAGGTCAAAGAGAAACCAATTCCTTAAGGAATAAGACTTGCATTCAATCAATGGCTAAAAGACCTTAAAGAACAAAGAGAAACCAATTCCTTATGGATTAAGACTTGCTTCCAATCAATGGCTAAAAGGACTTAAAGAATAAAGAGAAACCAATTCCTTAAGGGTTAAGGCTTGCTTCCAATCAATCTCCAAAAGAACTTGAAGGTCAAAGAGAAACCAATTCCTTAAGGAATAAGACTTGCTTTCAATCAATGGCTAAAAGGACTTAAAGAATAAAGAGAAACCAATTCCTTAAGGATTAAGACTTGCTTCCAATCAATCTCCAAAAGAACTTGAAGGTCAAAGAGAAACCAATTCCTTAAGGAATAAGACTTGCTTTCAATCAATGGCTAAAAGAACTTAAAGAATAAAGAGAAACCAATTCCTTAAGGAATAAGACTTGCATTCAATCAATGGCTAAAAGAACTTAAAGAACAAAGAGAAACCAATTCCTTGTGGATTAAGACTTGCTTCCAATCAATGGCTAAAAGGACTTAAAGAATAAAGAGAAACCAATTCCTTAAGGAATAAGACTTGCTTCCAATCAATGGCTAAAAGGACTTAAAGAATAAAGAGAACCCAATTCCTTAAGGGTTAAGACTTGCTTCCAATCAATCTCCAAATGAACTTGAAGGTCAAAGAGAAACCAATTCCTTAAGGAATAAGACTTGCTTTCAATCAATGGCTAAAAGAACTTAAAGAATAAAGAGAAACCAATTCCTTAAGGATTAAGACTTGCTTCCAATCAATCTCCAAAAGAACTTAAAGGTCAAAGAGAAACCAATTCCTTAAGGAATAAGACTTGCTTTCAATCAATGGCTAAAAGAACTTAAAGAACAAAGAGAAACCAATTCCTTATGGATTAAGACTTGCTTCCAATCAATGGCTAAAAGGACTTAAAGAATAAAGAGAAACCAATTCCTTAAGGGTTAAGACTTGCTTCCAATCAATCTCCAAAAGAACTTGAAGGTCAAAGAGAAACCAATTCCTTAAGGAATAAGACTTGCTTTCAATCAATGGCTAAAAGAACTTAAAGAATAAAGAGAAACCAATTCCTTAAGGATTAAGACTTGCTTCCAATCAATCTCCAAAAGAACTTAAAGGTCAAAGAGAAACCAATTCCTTAAGGAATAAGACTTGCATTCAATCAATGGCTAAAAGAACTTAAAGAACAAAGAGAAACCAATTCCTTATGGATTAAGAGTTGCTTCCAATCAATGGCTAAAAGGACTTAAAGAATAAAGAGAAACCAATTCCTTAAGGGTTAAGGCTTGCTTCCAATCAATCTCCAAAAGAACTTGAAGGTCAAAGAGAAACCAATTCCTTAAGGAATAAGACTTGCTTCCAATCAATGGCTAAAAGGACTTAAAGAATAAAGAGAAACCAATTCCTTAAGGTTCAAGACTCGCTTCCAATCAATCTCCAAATGAACTTGAAGGTCAAAGAGAAACCAATTCCTTAAGGAATAAGACTTGCTTTCAATCAATGGCTAAAAGAACTTAAGGAATAAAGAGAAACCAATTCCTTAAGGAATAAGACTTGCATTCAATCAATGGCTAAGTGAACTTAAAGAACAAAGAGAAACCAATTCCTTAAGGAATAAGACTTGCATTCAATCAATGGCTAAAAGGACTTAAAGAACAAAGAGAAACCAATTCCTTATGGATTAAGACTTGCTTCCAATCAATGGCTAAAAGGACTTAAAGAATAAAGAGAAACCAATTCCTTAAGGGTTAAGACTTGCTTCCAATCAATCTCCAAATGAACTTGAAGGTCAAAGAGAAACCAATTCCTTAAGGAATAAGACTTGCTTTCAATCAATGGCTAAAAGAACTTAAAGAATAAAGAGAAACCAATTCCATAAGGATTAAGACTTGCTTCCAATCAATCTCCAAAAGAACTTAAAGGTCAAAGAGAAACCAATTCCTTAAGGAATAAGACTTGCATTCAATCAATGGCTAAAAGAACTTAAAGAACAAAGAGAAACCAATTCCTTATGGATTAAGAGTTGCTTCCAATCAATGGCTAAAAGGACTTAAACAATAAAGAGAAACCAATTCCTTAAGGGTTAAGGCTTGCTTCCAATCAATCTCCAAAAGAACTTGAAGGTCAAAGAGAAACCAATTCCTTAAGGAATAAGATTTGCTTTGAATCAATGGCTAAAATAACTTAAAGAACAAAGAGAAACCAATTCCATATGGATTAAGACTTGCTTCCAATCAATCTCCAAAAGAACTTAAAGGTCAAAGAGAAACCAATTCCTTAAGGAATAAGACTTGCATTCAATCAATGGCTAAAAGTACTTAAAGAACAAAGAGAAACCAATTCCTTATGGATTAAGACTTGCTTCCAATCAATGGCTAAAAGGACTTAAAGAATAAAGAGAAACCAATTCCTTAAGGATTAAGACTCGCTTCCAATCAATCTCCAAAAGAACTTGAAGGTCAAAGAGAAACCAATTCCTTAAGGAATAAGACTTGCTTTCAATCAATGGCTTAAAGAACTTAAAGAATAAAGAGAAACCAATTCCTTAAGGATTAAGACTTGCTTCCAATCAATCTCCAAAAGAACTTAAAGGTCAAAGAGAAACCAATTCCTTAAGGAATAAGACTTGCATTCAATCAATGGCTAAAAGACCTTAAAGAACAAAGAGAAACCAATTCCTTATGGATTAAGTGTTGCTTCCAATCAATGGCTAAAAGGACTTAAACAATAAAGAGAAACCAATTCCTTAAGGGTTAAGGCTTGCTTCCAATCAATCTCCAAAAGAACTTGAAGGTCAAAGAGAAACCAATTCCTTAAGGAATAAGACTTGCTTCCAATCAATGGCTAAAAGGACTTAAAGAATAAAGTGAACCCAATTCCTTAAGGGTTAAGACTTGCTTCCAATCAATCTCCAAATGAACTTGAAGGTCAAAGAGAAACCAATTCCTTAAGGAATAAGACTTGCTTTCAATCAATGGCTAGACGAACTTAAGGAATAAAGAGAAACCAATTCCTTAAGGAATAAGACTTGCATTCAATCAATGGCTAAAAGAACTTAAAGAACAAAGAGAAACCAATTCCTTGTGGATTAAGACTTGCTTAAAATCAATGGCTAAAAGGACTTAAAGAATAAAGAGAAACCAATTCCTTAAGGAATAGGACTTGCTTCCAATCAATGGCTAAAAGGACTTAAAGAATAAAGAGAACCCAATTCCTTAAGGGTTAAGACTTGCTTCCAATCAATCTTCAAATGAACTTGAAGGTCAAAGGGAAACCAATTCCTTAAGGAATAAGACTTGCTTTCAATCAATGGCTAGAAGAACTTAAAGAATAAAGAGAAACCAATTCCTTAAGGATTAAGACTTGCTTCCAATCAATCTCCAAAAGAACTTAAAGGTCAAAGAGAAACCAATTCCTTAAGGAATAAGACTTGCATTCAATCAATGGCTAAAAGAACTTAAAGAACAAAGAGAAACCAATTCCTTATGGATTAAGAGTTGCTTCCAATCAATGGCTAAAAGGACTTAAACAATAAAGAGAAACCAATTCCTTAAGGGTTAAGGCTTGCTTCCAATCAATCTCCAAAAGAACTTGAAGGTCAAAGAGAAACCAATTCCTTAAGGAATAAGATTTGCTTTCAATCAATGGCTAAAATAACTTAAAGAACAAAGAGAAACCAATTCCTTATGGATTAAGACTTGCTTCCAATCAATCTCCAAAAGAACTTAAAGGTCAAAGAGAAACCAATTCCTTAAGGAATAAGACTTGCATTCAATCAATGGCTAAAAGTACTTAAAGAACAAAGAGAAACCAATTCCTTATGGATTAAGACTTGCTTCCAATCAATGGCTAAAAGGACTTAAAGAATAAAGAGAAACCAATTCCTTAAGGGTTAAGGCTTGCTTCCAATCAATCTCCAAAAGAACTTGAAGGTCAAAGAGAAACCAATTCCTTAAGGAATAAGACTTGCTTTCAATCAATGGCTTAAAGAACTTAAAGAATAAAGAGAAACCAATTCCTTAAGGATTAAGACTTGCTTCCAATCAATCTCCAAAAGAACTTAAAGGTCAAAGAGAAACCAATTCCTTAAGGAATAAAACTTGCATTCAATCAATGGCTAAAAGCACTTAAAGAACAAAGAGAAACCAATTCCTTGTGGATTAAGACTTGCTTCCAATCAATGGCAAAAAAGACTTAAACAATAAAGAGAAACCAATTCCTTAAGGGTTAAGACTTGCTTTCAATCAATCTCCAAAAGAACTTGAAGGTCAAAGAGAAACCAATTCCTTAAGGAATAAGACTTGCTTCCAATCAATGGCTAAAAGGACTTAAAGAATAAAGAGAACCCAATTCCTTAATGGTTAAGACTTGCTTCCAATCAATGGCCAAAAGAAGTTGAAGGTCAAAGAGAAGCCAATTCCTTAGGGAATAAGACTGCTTTCAATCAATGGCTAGGACAGAACTTAAGGACAAAGAGAAACCAATTCCTTAAGTGAATGAAGCATTTGCATTCAATCAATGGCTAAAAGAACTTAAAGAACAAGAGAAACCAATTCCTTATGGATTAAAGAGTTAAGCTTCCACTCAATGGCTAAAAGGACTTAAACAATAAAGAGAAACCAATTCCTTAGGGGTTAAGACTCGCTTCCAATCAATCTCCAAAAGAACTTGAAGGTCAAAGAGAAACCAATTCCTTAAGGAATAAGACTTGCTTCCAATCAATGGCTAAAAGGACTTAAAGAATAAAGAGAAACCAATTCCTTAAGGGTTAAGGCTTGCTTCCAATCAATGGCTAAAAGAACTTAAAGAATAAAGAGAAACCAATTCCTTAAGGAATAAGACTTGCATTCAATCAATGGCTCAAAAAACTTAAAGAACAAAGAGAAACCAATTATACTGGATTAAGATTGCTTCAATCAATGGCTAAAGGACTTAAGCAATAAAGAGAAACCAATTCCTTAAGGAGTTAAGGCTTGCTTCAATCAATCTCCAAAAGAACTTGAAAGGTCAAAGAAGAGAAACCAATTCTTTAAGGAATAAGACTTGCTTTCAATCAATGGCTAAAAGAACTTAAAGAATAAAGAGAAACCAATTCCTTAAGGATTAAGACTTGCTTCCAATCAATCTCCAAAAGAACTTAAAGGTCAAAGAGAAACCAATTCCTTAAGGAATAAGACTTGCATTCAATCAATGGCTAAAAGAACTTAAAGAACAAAGAGAAACCAATTCCTTATGGATTAAGACTTGCTTCCAATCAATGGCTAAAAGGACTTAAACAATAAAGAGAAACCAATTCCTTAAGGGTTAAGACTTGCTTCCAATCAATCTCCAAAAGAACTTGAAGGTCAAAGAGAAACCAATTCCTTAAGGAATAAGACTTGCTTTCAATCAATGGCTAAAAGAACTTAAAGAACAAAGCGAAACCAATTCCTTATGGATTAAGACTTGCTTCCAATCAATCTCCAAATGAACTTAAAGGTCAAAGAGAAACCAATTCCTTAAGGAATAAGACTTGCTTTCAATTAATGGCTAATAAACTTAAAGAACAAAGCGAGACCAATTCCTTATGGATTAAGACTTGCTTCCAATCAATGGCTAAAAGGACTTAAAGAATAAAGAGAAACCAATTCCTTAAGGGTTAAGGCTTGCTTCCAATCAATCTCCAAAAGAACTTGAAGGTCAAAGAGAAACCAATTCCTTAAGGAATAAGACTTGCTTTCAATCAATGGCTAGAATAACTTAAAGAATAAAGAGAAACCAATTCCTTATGGGCTAAGACTTGCTTCCAATCAATCTCCAAAAGAACTTAAAGGTCAAAGAGAAACCAATTCCTTAAGGAATAAGACTTGCATTCAATCAATGGCTAAAAGTACTTAAAGAACAAAGAGAAACCAATTCCTTATGGATTAAGACTTGCTTCCAATCAATGGCTAAAAGGACTTAAAGAATAAAGAGAAACCAATTCCTTATGGATTAAGACTTGCTTCCAATCAATCTCCAAAAGAACTTGAAGGTCAAAGAGAAACCAATTCCTTAAGGAATAAGACTTGCTTTCAATCAATGGCTAGAAGAAGTTAAAGAATAAAGAGAAACCAATTGCCTTAGGATTAAGACTTGCTTCCAATCAATCTCCAAAAGAACTTAAAGGTCAAAGAGAAACCAATTCCTTAAGGAATAAGACTTGCTTTCAATCAATGGCTAAAAGAACTTAAAGAATAAAGAGAAACCAATTCCTTAAGGATTAAGACTCGCTTCCAATCAATCTCCAAAAGAACTTAAAGGTCAAAGAGAAACCAATTCTTTATGGAGTAAGACTTGCATTGAATCAATTGCCAAAGGAACTTAAAGAATAAAGAGAAACCAATTCCTTAAGGATCAAGACTCGCTTCCAATCAATGGCTAAAAGAACTTAAAGAATAAAGAGAAACCAATTCCTTAAGGGTTAAGACTTGCTTCCAATCAATCTCCAAATGAACTTGAAGGTCAAAGAGAAACCAATTCCTTAAGGAATAAGACTTGCTTTCAATCAATGGCAAAAGGAACATGAAGAAGAAAGAGAAACCAATTCCTTAAGGAATAAGACTTGCATCCAGTCAATGGCTAAAATAACTCAAAGAACAAAGAGACACAAATTCCTTAAGGAATAAGACTTGCATTCAATCAATGGCTAAAAGAACTTAAAGAACAAAGAGAAACCAATTCCTTAAGGAATAAGACTTGCTTCCAATCAATGGCTAAAAGAACTTAAAGAATAAAGAGAAACCAATTCCTTATGGATTAAGACTTGCTTCCAATCAATCTCCAAATGAACTTGAAGGTCAAAGAGAAACCAATTCCTTAAGGAATAAGACTTGCTTTCAATCAATGGCTAAAAGAACTTAAAGAATAAAGAGAAACCAATTCCTTAAGGATTAAGACTTGCTTCCAATCAATCTCCAAAAGAACTTAAAGGTCAAAGAGAAACCAATTCCTTAAGGAATAAGACTTGCATTCAATCAATGGCTAAAAGAACTTAAAGAACAAAGAGAAACCAATTCCTTATGGATTAAGACTTGCTTCCAATCAATGGCTAAAAGGACTTAAAGAATAAAGAGAAACCAATTCCTTAAGGATTAAGACTTGCTTCCAATCAATCTCCAAAAGAACTTGAAGGTCAAAGAGAAACCAATTCCTTAAGGAATAAGACTTGCTTTCAATCAATGGCTAAAAGAACTTAAAGAATAAAGAGAAACCAATTCCTTAAGGATTAAGACTTGCTTCCAATCAATCTCCAAAAGAACTTAAAGGTCAAAGAGAAACCAATTCCTTAAGGAATAAGACTTGCTTTCAATCAATGGCTAAAAGAACTTAAAGAACAAAGAGAAACCAATTCCTTATGGATTAAGACTTGCTTCCAATCAATGCTTCCAATCAATGGCTAAAAAGGACTTAAAGAATAAAGAGAAACCAATTCCTTAAGGGTTAAGGCTTGCTTCCAATCAATCTCCAAAAGAACTTGAAGGTCAAAGAGAAACCAATTCCTTAAGGAATAAGACTTGCTTTCAATCAATAGCTAAAAGAACTTAAAGAATAAAGAGAAACCAATTCCTTAAGGATTAAGACTTGCTTCCAATCAATCTCCAAAAGAACTTAAAGGTCAAAGAGAAACCAATTCCTTAAGGAATAAGACTTGCATTCAATCAATGGCTAAAAGAACTTAAAGAATAAAGAGAAAACAATTCCTTAAGGATCAAGACTTGCTTCCAATCAATGGCTAAAAGGACTTAAAGGTCAAAGAGAAACCAATTCCTTCAGGAATAAGACTCGCTTCCAATCAATTTCCAAAAGAACACAAAGGTGAAAGAGAAACCAATTCCTTAAGGAATAAGACTTGCTTTCAATCAATGGCTAAAAGGACTTAAAGAATAAAGAGAAACCAATTCCTTAAGGGTTAAGACTTGCTTCCAATCAATCTCCAAATGAACTTGAAGGTCAAAGAGAAACCAATTCCTTAAGGAATAAGACTTGCTTTCAATCAATGGCTAAAAGAACTTAAAGAATAAAGAGAAACCAATTCCTTAAGGATTAAGACTTGCTTCCAATCAATCTCCAAAAGAACTTAAAGGTCAAAGAGAAACCAATTCCTTAAGGAATAAGACTTGCTTCCATTCAACGGCTAAAAGGACTTAAAGAATAAAGAGAAACCAATTCCTTAAGGGTTAAGACTTGCTTCCAATCAATCTCCAAATGAACTTGAAGGTCAAGAAACCAATTCTTTAAGGAATAAGACTTGCTTTCAATCAATGGCTAAAAGAACTTAAAGAATAAAGAGAAACCAATTCCTTAAGGATTAAGACTTGCTTCCAATCAATCTCCAAAAGAACTTAAAGGTCAAAGAGAAACCAATTCCTTAAGGAATAAGACTTGCATTCAATCAATGGCAAAAAGAACTTAAAGAACAAAGAGAAACCAATTCCTTATGGATTAAGACTTGCTTCCAATCAATGGCTAAAAGGACTTAAACAATAAAGAGAAACCAATTCCTTAGGGGTTAAGACTTGCTTCCAATCAATCTCCAAAAGAACTTAAAGGTCAAAGAGAAACCAATTCCTTAAGGAATAAGACTTGCTTTCAATCAATGGCTAAAAGAACTTAAAGAACAAAGAGAAACCAATTCCTTATGGATTAAGACTTGCTTCCAATCAATCTCCAAAAGAACTTAAAGGTCAAAGAGAAACCAATTCCTTAAGGAATAAGACTTGCATTCAATCAATGGCTAAAAGAACTTAAAGAACAAAGAGAAACCAATTCCTTATGGATTAAGAGTTGCTTACAATCAATGGCTAAAAGGACTTAAAGAATAAAGAGAAACCAATTTCTTAAGGGTTAAGGCTTGCTTTCAATCAATCTCCAAAAGAACTTGAAGGTCAAAGAGAAACCAATTCCTTAAGGAATAAGACTTGCTTTCAATCAATGGCTAAAAGAACTTAAAGAATAAAGAGAAACTAATTCCTTAAGGATTAAGACTTGCTTCCAATCAATCTCCAAATGAACTTAAAGGTCAAAGAGAAACCAATTCCTTAAGGAATAAGACTTCCTTTCAATCAATGGCTAAAAGACCTTAAAGTATAAAGAGAAACCAATTCCCTATGGATTAAGACTTGCTTCCAATCTATGGCTAAAGAACTTAAGAACAAAGAGAAACCAAATCCTTGGGATTTAAGACTTGCTTCAATCAATGCCCAAATGAACTTGAAGGTCAAAGAGAAACCAATTCCTTAAGGAATAAGACTTGCTTCCAATCAATGGCTAAAAGAACTTAAAGAATAAAGAGAACCCAATTCCTTAATGGTTAAGACTTGCTTCCAATCAATCTCCAAATGAACTTGAAGGTAAAAGAGAAACCAATTCCTTAAGGAATAAGACTTGCTTTCAATCAATGGCTAAAAGAACTTAAAGAATAAAGAGAAACCAATTCCTTAAGGATTAAGACTCGCTTCCAATCAATGGCTAAAAGGACTTAAAGAATAAAGAGAAACCAATTCCTTAACGATTAAAGACTTGCATTCCAAATCAATGGCTAAAAGAACTTAAAGAACAAAGAGAAACCAATTCCTTAAGGAATAAGACTTGCTTCCAATCAATGGCTAAAAGGACTTAAAGAATAAAGAGAACCCAATTCCTTAAGGGTTAAGACTTGCTTCCAATCAATCTCCAAATGAACTTGAAGGTCAAAGGGAAACCAATTCCTTAAGGAATAAGACTTGCTTTCAATCAATGGCTAGAAGAACTTAAAGAATAAAGAAAAACCAATTCCTTAAGGATTAAGACTTGCTTCCAATCAATCTCCAAAAGAACTTAAAGGTCAAAGAGAAACCAATTCCTTAAGGAATAAGACTTGCTTTCAATCAATGGCTAAAAGAACTTAAAGAACAAAGCGAGACCAATTCCTTATGGATTAAGACTTGCTTGCAATCAATGGCTAAAAGGACTTAAAGAATAAAGAGAAACCAATTCCTTAAGGGTTAAGACTTGCTTCCAATCAATCTCCAAAAGAACTTGAAGGTCAAAGAGAAACCAATTCCTTAAGGAATAAGACTTGCTTTCAATCAATGGCTAGAAGAACTTAAAGAATAAAGAGAAACCAATTCCTTAAGGAATAAGACTTGCATTCAATCAATCTCCAAAAGAACTTAAAGGTCAAAGAGAAACCAATTCCTTAAGGAATAAGACTTGCATTCAATCAATGGCTAAAAGAACTTAAAGAACAAAGAGAAACCAATTCCTTATGGATTAAGAGTTGCTTACAATCAATGGCTAAAAGGACTTAAACAATAAAGAGAAACCAATTCCTTAAGGATTAAGACTTGCTTCCAATTAACATCCAAAAGAACTTGAAGGTCAAAGAGAAACCAATTCCTTAAGGAATAAGACTTGCTTTCAATCAATGGCTAAAAGAACTTAAAGAATAAAGAGAAACCAATTCCATATGGATTAAGACTTGCTTCCAATCAATCTCCAAAAGAACTTAAAGGTCAAAGAGAAACCAATTCCTTAAGGAATAAGACTTGCTTTCAATCAATGGCTAAAAGAACTTAAAGAATAAAGAGAAACCAATTCCTTAGAGGAGTTAAGACTTGCTTCCAATCAATCTCCAAAAGAACTTGAAGGTCAAGAGAAACCAATTCATTAAGGAATAAGAGCTTGCTGTTCAATCAATGGCTAAAAGAACTTAAGAACAAAGAGAAACCAATTGCTTAAAGAATAAGACTTGCTTCCAATCAATGGCTAAAAGAACTTAAAGTCAATAAAGAGAAACCAATTCCTTAAGAGTGGTTAAGACTTGCTTCCAATCAATCTCCAAAAGAACTTAAAGGTCAAAGAGGAAACCAATTCCTTAAGAGAATAAGACTTGCTTCCAATCAATCTCCAAATGAACTTGAAAGTCAAAGAGAAACCAATTCCTTAAGGAATAAGACTTGCTTCCAATCATTCTCCAAAAGAACTTAAAGGTCAAAGAGAAACCAATTCCATAAGGAATGAGACTTGCTTTCAAGCAATGGCTAAAAGAACCTAAAGAATAAAGAGAAACCAATTCCTTATGGATTAACACTTGCTTCCAATCAATCTCCAAAAGAACTTAAAGGTCAAAGAGAAACCAATTCCTTAAGGAATAAGACTTGCTTTCAATCAATGGCTAAAAGAACTTAAAGAATAAAGAGAAACCAATTCCTTAAGGATTAAGGCTTGCTTCCAATCAATCTCCAAAAGAACTTGAAGGTCAAAGAGAAACCAATTCCTTAAGGAATAAGACTTGCTTTCAATCAATGGCTAAAAGAACTTAAAGAATAAAGAGAAACCAATTCCTTAAGGATTAAGACTTGCTTCCAATCAATCTCCAAAAGAACTTAAAGGTCAAAGAGAAACCAATTCCTTAAGGAATAAGACTTGCTTTCAATCAATGGCTAAAAGAACTTAAAGAATAAAGAGAAACCAATTCCTTAAGGATTAAGACTTGCTTCCAATCAATCTCCAAAAGAACTTAAAGGTCAAAGAGAAACCAATTCCTTAAGGAATAAGACTTGCTTTCAATCAATGGCTAAAAGAACTTAAAGAATAAAGAGAAACCAATTCCTTAAGGATTAAGACTTGCTTCCAATCAATGGCTAAAAGAACTTAAAGAATAAAGAGAAACCAATTCCTTAAGGAATAAGACTTGCTTCCAATCAATCTTCAAAAGAACTTAAAGGTCAAAGAGAAACCAATTCCTTAAGCAATAAGACTTGCTTTCAATCAATGGCTAAAAGAACTTAAAGAATAAAGAGAAACCAATTCCTTAAGGATTAAGACTTGCTTCCAATCAATCTCCAAAAGAACTTGAAGGTCAAAGAGAAACCAATTCCTTAAGGAATAAGACTTGCTTTCAATCAATGGCTAAAAGAACTTAAAGAATAAAGAGAAACCAATTCCTTAAGGATTAAGACTCGCATCCAATCAATCTCCAAAAGAACTTAAAGGTCAAAGAGAAACCAATCCCTTAAGGAATAAGACTTGCTTTCGATCAATGGCTAAAAGAACTTAAAGAATAAAGAGAAACCAATTCCTTAAGGATTAAGACTTGATTCCAATCAACCTCCAAAGGAACTGAAAGGTCAAAGAGAAACCAATTCCTTAAGGAATAAGACTTGCTTTCAATCAATGGCTAAAAGAACTTAAAGAATAAAGAGAAACCAATTCCTTAAGGATTAAGACTTGCTTCCAATCAATCTCCAAAAGAACTTAAAGGTCAAAGAGAAACCAATTCCTTAAGGAATAAGACTTGCCTTCAATCAATGGCTAAAAGAACTTAAAGAATAAAGAGAAACCAATTCCTTAAGGATTAAGACTTGCTTCCAATCAATCTCCAAAAGAACTTGAAGGTCAAAGAGAAACCAATTCCTTAAGGAATAAGACTTGCTTTCAATCAATGGCTAAAAGAACTTAAAGAATAAAGAGAAACCAATTCCTTAAGGATTAAGACTCGCTTCCAATCAATCTCAAAAAGAACTTAAAGGTCAAAGAGAAACCAATTCCTTAAGGAATAAGACTTGCTTTCAATCAATGGCTAAAAGAACTTAAAGAATAAAGAGAAACCAATTCCTTAAGGATTAAGACTTGCTTCCAATCAATCTCCAAAAGAACTTAAAGGTCAAAGAGAAACCAATTCCTTAAGGAATAAGACTTGCTTTCAATCAATGGCTAAAAGAACTTAAAGAATAAAGAGAAACCAATTCCTTAAGGAATAAGACTTGCTTCCAATCAATGGCTAAAAGAACATAAAGAACAAAGAGAAACCAATTCCTTAAGGGTTAAGACTTGCTTCCAATCAATCTCCAAAAGAACTTAAAGGTCAAAGAGAAACCAATTCCTTAAGGAATAAGACTTGCTTTCAATCAATGGCTAAAAGAACTTAAAGAATAAAGAGAAACCAATTCCTTAAGGATTAAGACTTGCTTCCAATCAATCTCCAAAAGAACTTAAAGGTCAAAGAGAAACCAATTCCTTAAGGAATAAGACTTGCTTTCAATCAATGGCTAAAAGAACTTAAAGAATAAAGAGAAACCAATTCCTTAAGGATTAAGACTTGCTTCCAATCAATGGCTAAAAGAACTTAAAGAATAAAGAGAAACCAATTCCTTAAGGATTAAGACTTGCTTCCAATCAATCTCCAAAAGAACTTAAAGGTCAAAGAGAAACCAATTCCTTAAGGAATAAGACTTGCTTTCAATCAATGGCTAAAAGAACTTAAAGAATAAAGAGAAACCAATTCCTTAAGGATTAAGACTTGCTTCCAATCAATCTCCAAAAGAACTTAAAGGTCAAAGAGAAACCAATTCCTTAAGGAATAAGACTTGCTTTCAATCAATGGCTAAAAGAACTTAAAGAATAAAGAGAAACCAATTCCTTAAGGATTAAGACTTGCTTCCAATCAATCTCCAAAAGAACTTAAAGGTCAAAGAGAAACCAATTCCTTAAGGAATAAGACTTGCTTTCAATCAATGGCTAAAAGAACTTAAAGAATAAAGAGAAACCAATTCCTTAAGGATTAAGACTTGCTTCCAATCAATCTCCAAAAGAACTTAAAGGTCAAAGAGAAACCAATTCCTTAAGGAATAAGACTTGTTTTCAATCAATGGCTAAAGAACTTCAAGAATAAAGAGAAACCAATTCCTTAAGGATTAAGACTTGCTTCCAATCAATCTCCAAAAGAACTTAAAGGTCAAAGAGAAACCAATTCCTTAAGGAATAAGACTTGCTTTCAATCAATGGCTAAAAGAACTTAAAGAATAAAGAGAAACCAATTCCTTAAGGATTAAGACTTGCTTCCAATCAATCTCCAAAAGAACTTAAAGGTCAAAGAGAAACCAATTCCTTAAGGAATAAGACTTGCTCTCAATCAATGGCTAAAAGAACTTAAAGAATAAAGAGAAACCAATTCCTTAAGGATTAAGACTTGCTTCCAATCAATCTCCAAAAGAACTTGAAGGTCAAAGAGAAACCAATTCCTTAAGGAATAAGACTTGCTTTCAATCAATGGCTAAAAGGACTTGAAGAATAAGGAGAAACCAATTCCTTAAGGATAAAGACTCACTTCCAATCAATTTCCAAAAGAACTTAAAGGTCAAAGAGAAACCAATTCCTTAAGGAATAAGACTTGCTTTCAATCAATGGCTAAAAGAACTTAAAGAACAAAGAGAAACCAATTCCTTATGGATTAAGACTTGCTTCCAATCAATCTCCAAAATAACTTAAAGGTCAAAGAGAAACCAATTCCTTAAGGAATAAGACTTGCTTTCAATCAATGGCTAAAAGAACTTAAAGAATAAAGGGAAACCAATTCCTTAAGGATTAAGACTTGCTTCCAATCAATCTACAAAAGAACTTAAAGGTCAAAGAGAAACCAATTCCTTAAGGAATAAGACTTGCTTCCAATCAATCTCCACAAGAACTTAAAGGTCAAATAGAAACCAATTCCTTAAGGAATAAGACCTGCTTTCAAACAATGGCTAAAAGAACTTAAAGAACAAAGAGAAACCAATTCCTTAAGGAATAAGACTTGCTTCCAATCAATGGCTAAAAACACTTAAAGAATAAAGAGAAACCAATTCCTTATGGATTAAGACTCCTTTCCAATCAATCTCCAAAAGAACTTAAAGGTCAAAGAGAAACCAATTCCTTAAGGAATAAGACTTGCTTTCAATCAATGGCTAAAAGAACTTAAAGAATAAAGGGAAACCAATTCCTTAAGGATTAAGACTTGCTTCCAATCAATCTCCAAAAGAACTTAAAGGTCAAAGAGAAACCAATTCTTTAAGGAATAAGACTTGCTTTCAATCAATGGCTAAAAGAACTTAAAGGTCAAAGAGAAACCAATTCCTTAAGGAATAAGACTTGCTTTCAATCAATGGCTAAAAGAACTTAAAGAATAAAGAGAAACCAATTCCTTAAGGATTAAGACTTGCTTCCAATCAATCTCCAAAAGAACTTGAAGGTCAAAGAGAAACCAATTCCTTAAGGAATAAGACTTGCTTTCAATCAATGGCTAAAAGAACTTAAAGAATAAAGAGAAACCAATTCCTTAAGGATTAAGACTTGCTTCCAATCAATCTCCAAAAGAACTTAAAGGTCAAAGAGACCAATTCCTTAAGGAATAAGACTTGCTTTCAATCAATGGCTAAAAGAACTTAAAGAATAAAGAGAAACCAATTCCTTAAGGATTAAGACTTGCTTCCAATCAATCTCCAAAAGAACTTGAAGGTCAAAGAGAAACCAATTCCTTAAGGAATAAGACTTGCTTTCAATCAATGGCTAAAAGAACTTAAAGAATAAAGAGAAACCAATTCCTTAAGGATTAAGACTTGCTTCCAATCAATCTCCAAAAGAACTTAAAGGTCAAAGAGAAACCAATTCCTTAAGGAATAAGACTTGCTTTCAATCAATGGCTAAAAGAACTTAAAGAATAAAGAGAAACCAATTCCTTAAGGATTAAGACTCGCTTCCAATCAATCTCCAAAAGAACTTAAAGGTCAAAGAGAAACCAATTCCTTAAGGAATAAGACTTGCTTTCAATCAATGGCTAAAAGAACTTAAAGAACAAAGAGAAACCAATTCCTTATGGACTAAGACTTGCTTCCAATCAATCTCCAAAAGAACTTAAAGGTCAAAGGAAACCAATTCCCTAAGGAATAAGACTTGCTTTCAATCAATGGCTAAAAGAACTTAAAGAATAAAGAGAAACCAATTCCTTAAGGATTAAGACTCGCTTCCAATCAATCTCCAAAAGAACTTAAAGGTCAAAGAGAAACCAATTCCTTAAGGAATAAGACTTGCTTTCAATCAATGGCTAAAAAACTTAAAGAATAAAGAGAAACCAATTCCTTAAGGATTAAGACTTGCTTCCAATCAATCTCCAAAAGAACTTAAAGGTCAAAGAGAAACCAATTCCTTAAGGAATAAGACTTGCTTCCAATCAATGGCTAAAAGGACTTAAAGAATAAAGAGAAACCAATTCCTTAAGGGTTAAGACTTGCTTCCAATCAATCTCCAAAAAGAACTTGAAGGTCAAAGAGAAACCAATTCCTTAAGGAATAAGACTTGCTTTCAATCAATGGCTAAAAGAACTTAAAGAATAAAGAGAAACCAATTCCTTAAGGATTAAGACTTGCTTCCAATCAATCTCCAAAAGAACTTAAAGGTCAAAGAGAAACCAATTCCTTAAGGAATAAGACTTGCTTTCAATCAATGGCTAAAAGAACTTAAAGAATAAAGAGAAACCAATTCCTTAAGGATTAAGACTTGCTTCCAATCAATCTCCAAAAGAACTTAAAGGTCAAAGAGAAACCAATTCCTTAAGGAATAAGACTTGCTTTCAATCAATGGCTAAAAGAACTTAAAGAATAAAGAGAAACCAATTCCTTAAGGATTAAGACTTGCTTCCAATCAATCTCCAAAAGAACTTAAAGGTCAAAGAGAAACCAATTCCTTAAGGAATAAGACTTGCTTTCAATCAATGGCTAAAAGAACTTAAAGAATAAAGAGAAACCAATTCCTTAAGGATTAAGACTTGCTTCCAATCAATCTCCAAAAGAACTTAAAGGTCAAAGAGAAACCAATTCCTTAAGGAATAAGACTTGCTTTCAATCAATGGCTAAAAGAACTTAAAGAATAAAGAGAAACCAATTCCTTAAGGATTAAGACTTGCTTCCAATCAATCTCCAAAAGAACTTAAAGGTCAAAGAGAAACCAATTCCTTAAGGAATAAGACTTGCTTTCAATCAATGGCTAAAAGAACTTAAAGAATAAAGAGAAACCAATTCCTTAAGGATTAAGACTTGCTTCCAATCAATCTCCAAAAGAACTTAAAGGTCAAAGAGAAACCAATTCCTTAAGGAATAAGACTTGCTTTCAATCAATGGCTAAAAGAACTTAAAGAATAAAGAGAAACCAATTCCTTAAGGATTAAGACTTGCTTCCAATCAATCTCCAAAAGAACTTAAAGGTCAAAGAGAAACCAATTCCTTAAGGAATAAGACTTGCTTTCAATCAATGGCTAAAAGAACTTAAAGAATAAAGAGAAACCAATTCCTTAAGGATTAAGACTTGCTTCCAATCAATCTCCAAAAGAACTTGAAGGTCAAAGAGAAACCAATTCCTTAAGGAATAAGACTTGCTTTCAATCAATGGCTAAAAGAACTTAAAGAATAAAGAGAAACCAATTCCTTAAGGATTAAGACTTGCTTCCAATCAATCTCCAAAAGAACTTAAAGGTCAAAGAGAAACCAATTCCTTAAGGAATAAGACTTGCTTCAATCAATGGCTAAAAGAACTTAAAGAATAAAGAGCAACCAATTCCTTAAGGATTAAGACTTGCTTCCAATCAATCTCCAAAAGAACTTAAAGGTCAAAGAGAAACCAATTCCTTAAGGAATAAGACTTGCTTTCAATCAATGGCTAAAAGAACTTAAAGAATAAAGAGAAACCAATTCCTTAAGGATTAAGACTTGCTTCCAATCAATGGCTAAAAGAACTTAAAGAATAAAGAGAAACCAATTCCTTAAGGATTAAGACTTGCTTCCAATCAATCTCCAAAAGAACTTAAAGGTCAAAGAGAAACCAATTCCTTAAGGAATAAGACTTGCTTTCAATCAATGGCTAAAAGAACTTAAAGAATAAAGAGAAACCAATTCCTTAAGGATTAAGACTTGCTTCCAATCAATCTCCAAAAGAACTTAAAGGTCAAAGAGAAACCAATTCCTTAAGGAATAAGACTTGCTTTCAATCAATGGCTAAAAGAACTTAAAGAATAAAGAGAAACCAATTCCTTAAGGATTAAGACTTGCTTCCAATCAATCTCCAAAAGAACTTAAAGGTCAAAGAGAAACCAATTCCTTAAGGAATAAGACTTGCTTTCAATCAATGGCTAAAAGAACTTAAAGAATAAAGACAAACCAATTCCTTAAGGATTAAGACTTGCTTCCAATCAATCTCCAAAGAACTTAAAGGTCAAAGAGAAACCAATTCCTTAAGGAATAAGACTTGCTTTCAATCAATGGCTAAAAGAACTTAAAGAATAAAGAGAAACCAATTCCTTAAGGGTTAAGACTTGCTTCCAATCAATCTCCAAAAGAACTTAAAGGTCAAAGAGAAACCAATTCCTTAAGGAATAAGACTTGCTTTCAATCAATGGCTAGAAGAACTTAAAGAATAAAGAGAAACCAATTCCTTAAGGATTAAGACTTGCTTCCAATCAATCTCCAAAAGAACTTAAAGGTCAAAGAGAAACCAATTCCTTCAGGAATAAGACTTGCTTTCAATCAATGGCTAAAAGCACTTAAAGAATAAAGAGAAACCAATTCCTGACGGGTTAAGACTTGCTTCCAAACAATCTCCAAAAGAACTTAAAGGTCAAAGAGAAACCAATTCCTTAAGGAATAAGACTTGCTTTCAATCAATGGCTAAAAGAACTTAAAGAATAAAGAGAAACCAATTCCTTATGGATTAAGACTTGCTTCCAATCAATCTCCAAAAGAACTTAAAGGTCAAAGAGAAACCAATTCCTTAAGGAATAAGACTTGCTTTCAATCAATGGCTAAAAGAACTTAAAGAATAAAGAGAAACCAATTCCTTAAGGATTAAGACTTGCTTCCAATCAATCTCCAAAAGAACTTAAAGGTCAAAGAGAAACCAATTCCTTAAGGAATAAGACTTGCTTTCAATCAATGGCTAAAAGAACTTAAAGAATAAAGAGAAACCAATTCCTTAAGGATTAAGACTTGATTCCAATCAACCTCCAAAGGAACTGAAAGGTCAAAGAGAAACCAATTCCTTAAGGAATAAGACTTGCTTTCAATCAAAGGGTAAAAGAACTTAAAGAATAAAGAGAAACCAATTCCTTAAGTATTAAGACTTGCTTCCAATCAATCTCCAAAAGAACTTAAAGGTCAAAGAGAAACCAATTTCTTAAGGAATAAGACTTGCTTCCAATCAATCTCCAAAAGAACTTAAAGGTCAAAGAGAAACCAATTCCTTAAGGAATAAGACTTGCTTTCAATCAATGGCTAAAAGAACTTAAAGAATAAAGAGAAACCAATTCCTTAAGGATTAAGGCTTGCTTCCAATCAATCTCCAAAAGAACTTGAAGGTCAAAGAGAAACCAATTCCTTAAGGAATAAGACTTGCTTTCAATCAATGGCTAAAAGAACTTAAAGAATAAAGAGAAACCAATTCCTTAAGGATTAAGACTTGCTTCCAATCAATCTCCAAAAGAACTTAAAGGTCAAAGAGAAACCAATTCCTTAAGGAATAAGACTTGCTTTCAATCAATGGCTAAAAGAACTTAAAGAATAAAGAGAAACCAATTCCTTATGGATTAAGACTTGCTTCCAATCAATCTCCAAAAGAACTTGAAGGTCAAAGAGAAACCAATTCCTTAAGGAATAAGACTTGCTTTCAATCAATGGCTAAAAGAACTTAAAGAATAAAGAGAAACCAATTCCTTAAGGATTAAGACTTGCTTCCAATCAATCTCCAAAAGAACTTAAAGGTCAAAGAGAAACCAATTCCTTAAGGAATAAGACTTGCTTTCAATCAATGGCTAAAAGAACTTAAAGAATAAAGAGAAACCAATTCCTTAGGGACTAAGAGTTGCTTCCAATCAATCTCCAAAAGAACTTGAA
>JAVHNO010000196.1:0-28139 GCA_031439595.1 Pterocarpus santalinus | reverse complement strand
TTCTTTTGGCCATTGATTGGAATCATGTCTTAATCCTAAATGAATTGGTTTCTCTTTGTCCTTTAAGTTCTTTTGGCCATTGATTGAATCATGAATCATTGGTTTCTCTTTGTCTTAAGTTCTTTTCCATTGATTAAATGTCTTAATCCTAAATTGGTTTCTCTTTGTCCTTTAAGTTCTTTTGGCCATTGATTGGAATCATTGGTTTCTCTTTGTCTTAAGTTCTTTTCCTAAATGTCTTAATCTAAATTGGTTTCTCTTTGTCCTTTAAGTTCTTTTGGCCATTGATTGGAATCATCATGTCTTAATCCTAATGAATTGGTTTCTCTTTGTCCTTTAAGTTTCTTTTCATTGATTGGAATCATTGTCTTAATCCTGGAAATGAATTGGTTTCTCTTTGTCCTTTAAGTTCTTTTGGCCATTGATTGGAATCATGTCTTAATCCTAATGAATTGGTTTCTCTTTGTCCTTTAAGTTCTTTTGGCCATTGATTGGAATCATGTCTTAATCCTAAATGAATTGGTTTCTCTTTGTCCTTTAAGTTCTTTTGGCCATTGATTGGAATCATGTCTTAATCCTAAATGAATTGGTTTCTCTTTGTCCTTTAAGTTCTTTTGGCCATTGATTGGATTGGAATTGGTTTCTCTTTGTCTAAATGATTGGTTTCTCTTTGTCTTTTGTTCTTTTCATTGATTGGAATCATCCTAAATGAATTGGTTTCTCTTTGTCCTTTAAGTTCTTTTGGCCATTGATTGGAATCATGTCTTAATCCTAAACTTTGGTTTCTTTGAAGTTCTTTTGTTTAATCTTGTTTCTCTTTGTCCTTTAAGTTCTTTTGGCCATTGATTGGAATCATGTCTTAATCCTAATGAATTGGTTTCTCTTTGTCCTTTAAGTTCTTTTGGCCATTGATTGGAATCATGTCTTAATCCTAATGAATTGGTTTCTCTTTGTCCTTTAAGTTCTTTTGGCCATTGATTGGAATCATGTCTTAATCCTAATGAATTGGTTTCTCTTTGTCCTTTATGTTCTTTTGGCCGTTGATTGGAATCATATCTTAATCCGTAATGAATTGGTTTCTCTTTGTCCTTTAAGTTCTTTTTGCCATTGATTGGAATCAAGTCTTAATCCTTAAGGAATTGGTTTCTCTTTGTCCTTTAAGTTCTTTTGGCCATTGATTGGAATCATGTCTTAATCCTAAATGAATTGGTTTCTCTTTGTCCATTAAGTTCTTTTGGCCATTGATTGGAATCATGTCTTAATCCTAAATGAATTGGTTTCTCTTTGTCCTTTAAGTTCTTTTGGCCATTGATTGGAATCATGTCTTAATCCTAATGAATTGGTTTCTCTTTGTCCTTTAAGTTCTTTTGGCCATTGATTGGAATCATGTCTTAATCCTAAATGAATTGGTTTCTCTTTGTCCTTTAAGTTCTTTTGGCCATTGATTGGAATCATGTCTTAATCCTAATGAATTGGTTTCTCTTTGTCCTTTAAGTTCTTTTGGCCATTGATTGGAATCATGCCTTAATCCGTAATGAATTGGTTTCTCTTTGTCCTTTAAGTTATTTTTGCCATTGATTGGAATCAAGACTTAATCCTAATGAATTGGTTTCTCTTTGTCCTTTAAGTTCTTTTGGCCATTGATTGGAATCATGTCTTAATCCTAAATGAATTGGTTTCTCTTTGTCCTTTAAGTTCTTTTGGCCATTGATTGGAAACATGTCTTAATCCTTAATGAATTGGTTTCGCTTTGTCCTTTAAGTTCTTTTGGCCATTGATTGGAAACATGTCTTAATCCTAAATGAATTTGATTCCCTTTGTCCTTTAAGTTCTTTTGGCCATTGATTGGAACCATGTCATAATTCTAAATGAATTGGTTTCTCATTGTCCTTTAAGTTCTTTTGGCCATTGATTGGAATCATGTCATAATCCATAATGACTTGGTTTCTGTTTGTCCTTTAAGTTCTTTTGGCCATTGATTGAAATCACGTCTTAATTCTAAATGAATTGGTTTCTCTTTGTCCTTTATGTTCTTTTGGCCATTGATTGGAATCATATCTTAATCCTAAATGTATTGGTTTCTCTTTGTCCTTTAAGCTCTTTTGGCCATTCATTGGAATCATGTCTTAATCCTAAATGCATTGGTTTCTCTTTGTCCTTTAAGTTCTTTTGGCCATTGATTGGAATCATGTCTTAATCCTAAATGAATTGGTTTCTCTTTGTCCTTTAAGTTCTTTTGGCCATTGATTGGAAACATGTCTTAAACCTAAATGACTTGGTTTCTCTTTGTCCTTTAAGTTTTTTTGGGCATTGCTTGGAACCATGTCTTAATCCCTAATTACTTGGATTCTCTTTATGCTTTAAGTTCTTTTGGCCATTGATTGGAATCATGTCTTAATCCTAATGAATTGGTTTCTCTTTGTCCTTTAAGTTCTTTTGGCCATTGATTGGAATCATGTCTTAATCCTAATGAATTGGTTTCTCTTTGTCCTTTAAGTTCTTTTGGCCATTGATTGGAATCATGTTCTTTTTTCTTAATCCTAAATGAATTGGTTTCTCTTTGTCCTTTAAGTTCTTTTGGCCATTGATTGGAATCATGTCTTAATCCTAAATGACTTGGTTTCTCTTTGTCCTTTAAGTTCTTTTGGTCATTGATTGGAATCATATCTTAATCCTAAATGAATTGGTTTCTCTTTGTCCGTTAAGTTCTTTTGGCCATTGATTGGAATCATGTCTTAATCCTAATGAATTGGTTTCTCTTTGTCCTTTAAGTTCTTTTGGCCATTGATTGGAATCATGTCTTAATCCTAAATGAATTGGTTTCTCTTTGTCCTTTAAGTTCTTTTGGCCATTGATTGGAATCATGTCTTAATCCTAAATGAATTGGTTTCTCTTTGTCCTTTAAGTTCTTTTGGCCATTGATTGGAATCATGTCTTAATCCTAATGAATTGGTTTCTCTTTGTCCTTTAAGTTCTTTTGGCCATTGATTGGAATCATGTCTTAATCCTAATGAATTGGTTTCTCTTTGTCCTTTAAGTTCTTTTGGCCATTGATTGGAATCATGTCTTAATCCTAAATGAATTGGTTTCTCTTTGTCCTTTAAGTTCTTTTGGCCATTGATTGGAATCATGTCTTAATCCTAATGAATTGGTTTCTCTTTATCCTTTAAGTTCTTTTGGTCATTGATTGGAAACATGTCTTAATCCTAAATGAATTGGTTTCTCTTTGTCCTTTAAGTTCTTTTGGCCATTGATTGGAATCATGTCTTAATCCTAAATGAATTGGTTTCACTTTGTTCTTTAAGTTATGTTGGCCACTGATTGGAATCATGTCTTAATGCTAAATGAATTGGTTTCTCTTTGTCCATTAAGTTCTTTTGGCCCTTGATTGGAATCGTGTCTTAATCCCTAATGACTTGGTTTCTCTTTGTCCTTTAAGTTCTTTTGGCCATTGATTGGAATCATGTCTTAATCCTAAATGAATTGGTTTCTCTTTGTCCTTTAAATTCTTTTGGCCATTGATTGGAATCATGTCTTAATCCGTAATGACTTGGTTTCTCTTTGTCCTTTAAGTTCTTTTGGCCATTCATTGGAAAGATGTCTTAATCCTAAATGAATTGGTTTCTCTTTGTCCTTCAAGTTCTTTTGGCCATTCATTGGAATCATGTCTTAATCCTAAATGAATTGGTTTCTCTTTGTCCATTAAGTTATTTTGGCCATTGATTGGAATCATGTCTTAATCCTAATGAATTGGTTTCTCTTTGTCCTTTAAGTTCTTTTGGCCATTCGTTGGAATCATGTCTTAATCCTAAATGAATTGGTTTCACTTTGTCCTTTAAGTTCTGTTGGCCATTGATTGGAATGATGTCTTAATCCTAATGAATTGGTTTCTCTTTGTCCTTTAAGTTCTTTTGGCCATTGATTGGAATCATGTCTTAATCCTAATGAATTGGTTTCTCTTTGTCCTTTAAGTTCTTTTGGCCATTGATTGGAATCATGTCTTAATCCTAATGAATTGGTTTCTCTTTGTCCTTTAAGTTCTTTTGGCCATTGATTGGAATCATGTCTTAATCCTAATGAATTGGTTTCTCTTTGTCCTTTAAGTTCTTTTGGCCATTGATTGGAATCATGTCTTAATCCTAAATGAATTGGTTTCTCTTTGTCCTTTAAGTTCTTTTGGCCATTGATTGGAATCATGTCTTAATCCTAAATGAATTGGTTTCTCTTTGTCCTTTAAGTTCTTTTGGCCATTGATTGGAATCATGTCTTAATCCTAATGAATTGGTTTCTCTTTGTCCTTTAAGTTCTTTTGGCCATTGATTGGAATCATGTCTTAATCCTAATGAATTGGTTTCTCTTTGTCCTTTAAGTTCTTTTGGCCATTGATTGGAATCATGTCTTAATCCGTAATGACTTGGTTTCTCTTTGTCCTTTAAGTTCTTTTGGCCATTCATTGGAAACATGTCTTAATCCTAAATGAATTGGTTTCACTTTGTCCTTTAAGTTCTGTTGGCCATTGATTGGAATCATGTCTTAATCCTAAATGAATTGGTTTCTCTTTGTCCATTAAGTTCTTTTGGCCATTGATTGGAATCATGTCTTAATCCTACACGAATTGGTTTCTCTTTGTCCTTTAAGTTCTTTTGGCCATTGATTGGAATCATGTCTTAATCCTAATGAATTGGTTTCTCTTTGTCCTTTAAGTTCTTTTGGCCATTGATTGGAACCATGTGTTAATCCTTAACGAATTGGTTTCACTTTGTCCTTTAAGTTCTGTTGGCCATTGATTGGAATCATGTCTTAATCCTAAATGACTTGGTTTCTCTTTGTCCTTTAAGTTCTTTTGGCGATTGATTGGAAACATGTCTTAATCGTAAATGAATTGGTTTCTCTTTGTCCTTTAAGTTCTTTTGGCAATTGATTGGAATCATGTCATAATCCGTAATGACTTGGTTTCTCTTTGTCCTTTAAGTTCTTTTGGCCGTTGATTGGAATCATGTCTTAATCCGTAATGACTTGGTTTCTCTTTGTCCTTTAAGTTCTTTTGGCCATTCATTGGAATCATGTCTTAATCCTAAATGAATTGGTTTCTCTTTGTCCTTCAAGTTCTTTTGGCCATTCATTGGAATCATGTCTTAATCCTAAATGAATTGGTTTCTCTTTGTCCATTAAGTTATTTTGGCCCTTGATTGGAATCATGCCTTAATCCTTAATGAATTGGTTTCTCTTTGTCCTTTAAGTTCTTTTGGCCATTGATTGGAATCATGTCTTAATCCTAATGAATTGGTTTCTCTTTGTCCTTTAAGTTCTTTTGGCCATTGATTGGAATCATGTCTTAATCCTAATGACTTGGTTTCTCTTTGTCCTTTAAGTTCTTTTGGCCATTCATTGGAATCATGTCTTAATCCTAAATGAATTGGTTTCTCTTTGTCCATTAAGTTATTTTCGCCATTGATCGGAAACATGTCTTAATCCTAAATGAATTGGTTTCTCTTTGTCCTTTAAGTTCTTTTGGCCATTGTTTGGAATCATATCTTAATCCTAATGAATTGGTTTCTCTTTGTCCTTTAAGTTCTTTTGGCCATTGATTGGAATCATGTCTTAATCCTAAATGAATTGGTTTCTCTTTGTCCTTTAAGTTCTTTTGGCCATTGATTGGAATCATGTCTTAATCCTAATGAATTGGTTTCTCTTTGTCCTTTAAGTTCTTTTGGCCATTGATTGGAATCATGTCTTAATCCTAAATGAATTGGTTTCTCTTTGTCCTTTAAGTTCTTTTGGCCATTGATTGGAATCATGTCTTAATCCTAAATGAATTGGTTTCTCTTTGTCCTTTAAGTTCTTTTGGCCATTGATTGGAATCATGTCTTAATCCTAAATGAATTGGTTTCTCTTTGTCCTTTAAGTTCTTTTGGCCATTGATTGGAAACATGTCTTAATCCTAAATGAATTGGTTTCTCTTTGTCCTTTAAGTTCTTTTGGCCATTGATTGGAATCATGTCTTAATCCTAAATGAATTGGTTTCTCTTTGTCCTTTAAGTTCTTTTGGCCATTGATTGGAATCATGTCTTAATCCTAATGAATTGGTTTCTCTTTGTCCTTTAAGTTCTTTTGGCCATTGATTGGAATCATGTCTTAATCCTAAATGAATTGGTTTCTCTTTGTCCTTTAAGTTCTTTTGGCCATTGATTGGAATCATGTCTTAATCCTAATGAATTGGTTTCTCTTTGTCCTTTAAGTTCTTTTGGCCATTGATTGGAATCATGTCTTAATCCTAAATGAATTGGTTTCTCTTTGTCCACTAAGTTCTTTTGGCCCTTGATTGGAATCATGTCTTAATCCGTAATGAATTGGTTTCTCTTTGTCCTTTAAGTTCTTTTGGTCATTGATTAGAACCATGTCTTAATCCTTAACGAATTGGTTTCGCTTTGTCCTTCAAGTGCTTTTGGCCATTGATTGGAATCATGTCTTAATCCTAAATGAATTGGTTTCTCTTTGTCCACTAAGTTCTTTTGGCCACTGATAGGAATCTTGTCTTAATGCTAAATGAATTGGTTTCGCTTTGTCCTTTAAGTTCTTTTGGCCATTGATTGGAATCATATCTTACTCCTAAATGAATTGGATTCTCTTTGTCCTTTAAGTTCTTTTGGCCATAGATTGGAATCATGTCTTAATCCTAAATGAATTGGTTTCTCTTTGTCCTTTAAGTTCTGTTGGCCATTGATTGGAATCATGTCTTAATCCTAAATGAATTGGTTTCTCTTTGTCCTTTAAATTCTTTTGGCCATTGATTGGAATCATGTCTTAATTCTAAATGGCTTGGTTCCTCTTTGTCCTTTAAGTTCTTTTGGCCATTGATTGGAATCATATCTTAATCCAAAACCAATTGGTTTCTCTTTGTCCTTTAAGTTCTTTTGGCCATTGATTGGAATCATATCTTAATCCAAAATGAATTGGATTCTCTTTGTCCTTTAAGTTCTTTTGACCATTGATTGGAATCATGTCTTAATCCTAAATGAATTGGTTTCTCTTTGTCCTTTAAGTTCTTTTGGCCGTTGATTGGAATCATGTCTTAATCCTAAATGAATTGGTTTCTCTTTGTCCTTTAAGTTCTTTTGGCCATTCATTGGAATCATGTCTTAATCCTAAATGAATTGGTTTCTCTTTGTCCACTAAGTTCTTTTGGCCATTGATTGGAATCATGTCTTAATCCGTAATGAATTGGTTTCTCTTTGTCCTTTAAGTTCTTTTGGCCATTGATTGGAATCATGTGTTAATCCTAAATGAATTGGTTGCGCTTTGTCCTTTAAGTTCTTTTGGCCATTGATTGGAATCATGTCTTAATCGAAAATGAATTGGTTTCTCTTTGTCCTTTAAGTTCTTTTGGCCATTGATTGGAAACATGTCTTAATCCTAAATGAATTGGTTTCTCTTTGTCCTTTAAGTTCTTTTGGCCATTGATTGGAAACATGTCTTAATTCTAAATGAATTGGTTTCTCTTTGTCCTTTAAGTTCTTTTGGCCATTGATTGGAATCATGTCTTAATCCTAAATGAATTGGTTTCTCTTTGTCCTTTAAGTTCTTTTGGCCATTGATTGGAATCATGTCTTAATCCTAATGAATTGGTTTCTCTTTGTCCTTTAAGTTCTTTTGGCCATTGATTGGAATCATGTCTTAATCCTAAATGAATTGGTTTCTCTTTGTCCATTAAGTTATTTTGGCCCTTGATTGGAATCAAGTCTTAATCCTAAATGAATTGGTTTCTCTTTGTCCTTTAAGTTCTTTTGGCCATTGATTGGAATCATGTCTTAATCCTAAATGAATTGGTTTCTCTTTGTCCTTTAAGTTCTTTTGGCCATTGATTGGAATCATGTCTTAATCCTAAATGAATTGGTTTCTCTTTGTCCTTTAAGTTCTTTTGGCCATTGATTGGAATCATGTCTTAATCCTAATGAATTGGTTTCTCTTTGTCCTTTAAGTTCTTTTGGCCATTGATTGGAATCATGTCTTAATCCTAAATGAATTGGTTTCTCTTTGTCCTTTAAGTTCTTTTGGCCATTGATTGGAATCATGTCTTAATCCTAATGAATTGGTTTCTCTTTGTCCTTTAAGTTCTTTTGGCCATTGATTGGAATCATGTCTTAATCCTAATGAATTGGTTTCTCTTTGTCCTTTAAGTTCTTTTGGCCATTGATTGGAATCATGTCTTAATCCTAAATGAATTGGTTTCTCTTTGTCCTTTAAGTTCTTTTGGCCATTGATTGGAATCATGTCTTAATCCTAAATGAATTGGTTTCTCTTTGTCCTTTAAGTTCTTTTGGCCATTGATTGGAATCATGTCTTAATCCTAATGAATTGGTTTCTCTTTGTCCTTTAAGTTCTTTTGGCCATTGATTGGAATCATGTCTTAATCCTAAATGAATTGGTTTCTCTTTGTCCTTTAAGTTCTTTTGGCCATTGATTGGAATCATGTCTTAATCCTAATGAATTGGTTTCTCTTTGTCCTTTAAGTTCTTTTGGCCATTGATTGGAATCATGTCTTAATCCTAAATGAATTGGTTTCTCTTTGTCCTTTAAGTTCTTTTGGCCATTGATTGGAATCATGTCTTAATCCTAATGAATTGGTTTCTCTTTGTCCTTTAAGTTCTTTTGGCCATTGATTGGAATCATGTCTTAATCCTAATGAATTGGTTTCTCTTTGTCCTTTAAGTTCTTTTGGCCATTGATTGGAATCATGTCTTAATCCTAATGAATTGGTTTCTCTTTGTCCTTTAAGTTCTTTTGGCCATTGATTGGAATCATGTCTTAATCCTAATGAATTGGTTTCTCTTTGTCCTTTAAGTTCTTTTGGGCCATTGATTGGAATCATGTCTTAATCCTAAATGAATTGGTTTCTCTTTGTCCTTTAAGTTCTTTTGGCCATTGATTGGAATCATGTCTTAATCCTAAATGAATTGGTTTCTCTTTGTCCTTTAAGTTCTTTTGGCCATTGATTGGAATCATGTCTTAATCCTAAATGAATTGGTTTCTCTTTGTCCTTTAAGTTCTTTTGGCCATTGATTGGAATCATGTCTTAATCCTAATGAATTGGTTTCTCTTTGTCCTTTAAGTTCTTTTGGCCATTGATTGGAATCATGTCTTAATCCTAAATGAATTGGTTTCTCTTTGTCCTTTAAGTTCTTTTGGCCATTGATTGGAATCATGTCTTAATCCTAAATGAATTGGTTTCTCTTTGTCCTTTAAGTTCTTTTGGCCATTGATTGGAATCATGTCTTAATCCTAAATGAATTGGTTTCTCTTTGTCCTTTAAGTTCTTTTGGCCATTGATTGGAATCATGTCTTAATCCTAATGAATTGGTTTCTCTTTGTCCTTTAAGTTCTTTTGGCCATTGATTGGAATCATGTCTTAATCCTAAATGAATTGGTTTCTCTTTGTCCTTTAAGTTCTTTTGGCCATTGATTGGAATCATGTCTTAATCCTAAATGAATTGGTTTCTCTTTGTCCTTTAAGTTCTTTTGGCCATTGATTGGAATCATGTCTTAATCCTTAATGAATTGGTTTCTCTTTGTCCTTTAAGTTCTTTTGGCCATTGATTGGAATCATGTCTTAATCCTAATGAATTGGTTTCTCTTTGTCCTTTAAGTTCTTTTGGCCATTGATTGGAATCATGTCTTAATCCTAATGAATTGGTTTCTCTTTGTCCTTTAAGTTCTTTTGGCCATTGATTGGAATCATGTCTTAATCCTAATGAATTGGTTTCTCTTTGTCCTTTAAGTTCTTTTGGCCATTGATTGGAATCATGTCTTAATCCTAAATGAATTGGTTTCTCTTTGTCCTTTAAGTTCTTTTGGCCATTGATTGGAATCATGTCTTAATCCTAATGAATTGGTTTCTCTTTGTCCTTTAAGTTCTTTTGGCCATTGATTGGAATCATGTCTTAATCCTAATGAATTGGTTTCTCTTTGTCCTTTAAGTTCTTTTGGCCATTGATTGGAATCATGTCTTAATCCTAAATGAATTGGTTTCTCTTTGTCCTTTAAGTTCTTTTGGCCATTGATTGGAATCATGTCTTAATCCTAATGAATTGGTTTCTCTTTGTCCTTTAAGTTCTTTTGGCCATTGATTGGAATCATGTCTTAATCCTAATGAATTGGTTTCTCTTTGTCCTTTAAGTTCTTTTGGCCATTGATTGGAATCATGTCTTAATCCGTAAATGAATTGGTTTCTCTTTGTCCTTTAAGTTCTTTTGGCCATTGATTGGAATCATGTCTTAATCCTAATGAATTGGTTTCTCTTTGTCCTTTAAGTTCTTTTGGCCATTGATTGGAAATCATGTCTTAATCCTATGAATTGGTTTCTCTTTGTCCTTTAAGTTCTTTTGGCCATTGATTGGAATCATGTCTTAATCCTAATGAATTGGTTTCTCTTTGTCCTTTAAGTTCTTTTGGCCATTGATTGGAATCATGTCTTAATCCGTAAATGAATTGGTTTCTCTTTGTCCTTTAAGTTCTTTTGGCCATTGATTGGAATCATGTCTTAATCCTAATGACTTGGTTTCTCTTTGTCCTTTAAGTTCTTTTGGCCATTGATTGGAATCATGTCTTAATCCTAAATGAATTGGGTTCGCTTTGTCCTTTAAGTTCTTTTGGCCATTGATTGGAATCATGTCTTAATCCTAAATGAATTGGTTTCTCTTTGTCCTTTAAGTTCTTTGGGCCATTGATTGGAATCATGTCTTAATCCGTAAGGAATTGGTTTCTCTTTGTTCTTTAAGTTCTTTTGGCCATTGATTGGAATCATGTCTTAATCCTAAATGAATTGGTTTCGCTTTGTCCTTTAAGTTCTTTTGGCCATTGATTGGAAACATGTCTTAATCCTAAATGAATTGGTTTCTCTTTGTCCTTTAAGTTCTTTTGGCCATTGATTGGAATCATATCTTAATCCTAAATGAATTGGTTTCTCTTTGTCCTTTAATTTCTTTTGCCGATTGATTGGTAACATGTCTTATTCCTAAATGAATTGGATTCTCTTTGTCCTTTAAGTTCTTTTGGCCATTGATTGGAATCATGTCTTAATCCTAATGAATTGGTTTCTCTTTGTCCTTTAAGTTCTTTTGGCCATTGATTGGAATCATATCTTAATCCTAAATGAATTGGTTTCTCTTTGTCCTTTAAGTTCTTTTGGCCATTGATTGGAATCATGTCTTAAACCTAAATGAATTGGTTTCTCATTGTCCTTTAAGTTCTTTTGGCCATTGATTGGAATCATGTCTTAATCCTAAATGAATTGGTTTCTCTTTGTCCTTTAAGTTCTTTTGGCCATTGATTGGAATCATGTCTTAATCCTAAATGAATTGGTTTCTCTTTGTCCTTTAAGTTCTTTTGGCCATTGATTGGAATCATGTCTTAATCCTAAATGAATTGGTTTCTCTTTGTCCTTTAAGTTCTTTTGGCCATTGATTGGAATCATGTCTTAATCCTAATGAATTGGTTTCTCTTTGTCCTTTAAGTTCTTTTGGCCATTGATTGGAATCATGTCTTAATCCTAAATGAATTGGTTTCTCTTTGTCCTTTAAGTTCTTTTGGCCATTGATTGGAATCATGTCTTAATCCTAATGAATTGGTTTCTCTTTGTCCTTTAAGTTCTTTTGGCCATTGATTGGAATCATGTCTTAATCCTAAATGAATTGGTTTCTCTTTGTCCTTTAAGTTCTTTTGGCCATTGATTGGAATCATGTCTTAATCCTAATGAATTGGTTTCTCTTTGTCCTTTAAGTTCTTTTGGCCATTGATTGGAATCATGTCTTAATCCTAAATGAATTGGTTTCTCTTTGTCCTTTAAGTTCTTTTGGCCATTGATTGGAATCATGTCTTAATCCTAATGAATTGGTTTCTCTTTGTCCTTTAAGTTCTTTTGGCCATTGATTGGAATCATGTCTTAATCCTAATGAATTGGTTTCTCTTTGTCCTTTAAGTTCTTTTGGCCATTGATTGGAATCATGTCTTAATCCTAATGAATTGGTTTCTCTTTGTCCTTTAAGTTCTTTTGGCCATTGATTGGAATCATGTCTTAATCCTAATGAATTGGTTTCTCTTTGTCCTTTAAGTTCTTTTGGCCATTGATTGGAATCATGTCTTAATCCTAAATGAATTGGTTTCTCTTTGTCCTTTAAGTTCTTTTGGCCATTGATTGGAATCATGTCTTAATCCTAATGAATTGGTTTCTCTTTGTCCTTTAAGTTCTTTTGGCCATTGATTGGAATCATGTCTTAATCCTAAATGAATTGGTTTCTCTTTGTCCTTTAAGTTCTTTTGGCCATTGATTGGAATCATGTCTTAATCCTAAATGAATTGGTTTCTCTTTGTCCTTTAAGTTCTTTTGGCCATTGATTGGAATCATGTCTTAATCCTAATGAATTGGTTTCTCTTTGTCCTTTAAGTTCTTTTGGCCGTTGATTGGAATCATGTCTTAATCCGTAATGAATTGGTTTCTCTTTGTCCTATAAGTTCTTTTGGCCATTGATTGGAATCCAGTCATAATCCAAAAGGAATTGGTTTCTCTTTGTCCTTTAAGTTCTTTTGGCCATTGATTGGAATCATGTCTTAATCCTAATGAATTGGTTTCTCTTTGTCCTTTAAGTTCTTTTGGCCATTGATTGGAATCATGTCTTAATCCTAATGAATTGGTTTCTCTTTGTCCTTTAAGTTCTTTTGGCCATTGATTGGAATCATGTCTTAATCCTAAATGAATTGGTTTCTCTTTGTCCTTTAAGTTCTTTTGGCCATTGATTGGAATCATGTCTTAATCCTAATGAATTGGTTTCTCTTTGTCCTTTAAGTTCTTTTGGCCATTGATTGGAATCATGTCTTAATCCTAATGAATTGGTTTCTCTTTGTCCTTTAAGTTCTTTTGGCCATTGATTGGAATCATGTCTTAATCCTAATGAATTGGTTTCTCTTTGTCCTTTAAGTTCTTTTGGCCATTGATTGGAATCATGTCTTAATCCTAAATGAATTGGTTTCTCTTTGTCCTTTAAGTTCTTTTGGCCATTGATTGGAATCATGTCTTAATCCTAAATGAATTGGTTTCTCTTTGTCCTTTAAGTTCTTTTGGCCATTGATTGGAATCATGTCTTAATCCTAAATGAATTGGTTTCTCTTTGTCCTTTAAGTTCTTTTGGCCATTGATTGGAATCATGTCTTAATCCTAATGAATTGGTTTCTCTTTGTCCTTTAAGTTCTTTTGGCCATTGATTGGAATCATGTCTTAATCCTAAATGAATTGGTTTCTCTTTGTCCTTTAAGTTCTTTTGGCCATTGATTGGAATCATGTCTTAATCCTAAATGAATTGGTTTCTCTTTGTCCTTTAAGTTCTTTTGGCCATTGATTGGAATCATGTCTTAATCCTAATGAATTGGTTTCTCTTTGTCCTTTAAGTTCTTTTGGCCATTGATTGGAATCATGTCTTAATCCTAAAATGAATTGGTTTCTCTTTGTCCTTTAAGTTCTTTTGGCCATTGATTGGAATCATGTCTTAATCCTAATGAATTGGTTTCTCTTTGTCCTTTAAGTTCTTTTGGCCATTGATTGGAATCATGTCTTAATCCTAATGAATTGGTTTCTCTTTGTCCTTTAAGTTCTTTTGGCCATTGATTGGAATCATGTCTTAATCCTAAATGAATTGGTTTCTCTTTGTCCTTTAAGTTCTTTTGGCCATTGATTGGAATCATGTCTTAATCCTAAATGAATTGGTTTCTCTTTGTCCTTTAAGTTCTTTTGGCCATTGATTGGAATCATGTCTTAATCCGTAAATGAATTGGTTTCTCTTTGTCCTTTAAGTTCTTTTGGCCATTGATTGGAATCATGTCTTAATCCTAAATGAATTGGTTTCTCTTTGTCCTTTAAGTTCTTTTGGCCATTGATTGGAATCATGTCTTAATCCTAATGAATTGGTTTCTCTTTGTCCTTTAAGTTCTTTTGGCCATTGATTGGAATCATGTCTTAATCCTAAATGAATTGGTTTCTCTTTGTCCTTTAAGTTCTTTTGGCCATTGATTGGAATCATGTCTTAATCCTAAATGAATTGGTTTCTCTTTGTCCTTTAAGTTCTTTTGGCCATTGATTGGAATCATGTCTTAATCCTAAATGAATTGGTTTCTCTTTGTCCTTTAAGTTCTTTTGGCCATTGATTGGAATCATGTCTTAATCCTAATGAATTGGTTTCTCTTTGTCCTTTAAGTTCTTTTGGCCATTGATTGGAATCATGTCTTAATCCTAAATGAATTGGTTTCTCTTTGTCCTTTAAGTTCTTTTGGCCATTGATTGGAATCATGTCTTAATCCTAATGAATTGGTTTCTCTTTGTCCTTTAAGTTCTTTTGGCCATTGATTGGAATCATGTCTTAATCCTAAATGAATTGGTTTCTCTTTGTCCTTTAAGTTCTTTTGGCCATTGATTGGAATCATGTCTTAATCCTAATGAATTGGTTTCTCTTTGTCCTTTAAGTTCTTTTGGCCATTGATTGGAATCATGTCTTAATCCTAAATGACTTGGTTTCTCTTTGTCCTTTAAGTTCTTTTGGCCATTGATTGGAATCATGTCTTAATCCTAATGAATTGGTTTCTCTTTGTCCTTTAAGTTCTTTTGGCCATTGATTGGAATCATGTCTTAATCCTAAATGAATTGGTTTCTCTTTGTCCTTTAAGTTCTTTTGGCCATTGATTGGAATCATGTCTTAATCCTAAATGAATTGGTTTCTCTTTGTCCTTTAAGTTCTTTTGGCCATTGATTGGAATCATGTCTTAATCCTAAATGAATTGGTTTCTCTTTGTCCTTTAAGTTCTTTTGGCCATTGATTGGAATCATGTCTTAATCCTAATGAATTGGTTTCTCTTTGTCCTTTAAGTTCTTTTGGCCATTGATTGGAATCATGTCTTAATCCTAAATGAATTGGTTTCTCTTTGTCCTTTAAGTTCTTTTGGCCATTGATTGGAATCATGTCTTAATCCTAATGAATTGGTTTCTCTTTGTCCTTTAAGTTCTTTTGGCCATTGATTGGAATCATGTCTTAATCCTAAATAAATGAATTGGTTTCTCTTTGTCCTTTAAGTTCTTTTGGCCATTGATTGGAATCATGTCTTAATCCTAATGAATTGGTTTCTCTTTGTCCTTTAAGTTCTTTTGGCCATTGATTGGAATCATGTCTTAATCCTAAATGAATTGGTTTCTCTTTGTCCTTTAAGTTCTTTTGGCCATTGATTGGAATCATGTCTTAATCCTAATGAATTGGTTTCTCTTTGTCCTTTAAGTTCTTTTGGCCATTGATTGGAATCATGTCTTAATCCTAATGAATTGGTTTCTCTTTGTCCTTTAAGTTCTTTTGGCCATTGATTGGAATCATGTCTTAATCCTAAATGAATTGGTTTCTCTTTGTCCTTTAAGTTCTTTTGGCCATTGATTGGAAACATGTCTTAATTCTAAATGAATTGGTTTCTCTTTGTCCTTTAAGTTCTTTTGGCCGTTGATTGGAATCATGTCTTAATCCGTAATGACTTGGTTTCTCTTTGTCCTTTAAGTTCTTTTGGCCATTCATTGGAAACATGTCTTAATCCTAAATGAATTGGTTTCACTTTGTCCTTTAAGTTCTGTTGGCCATTGATTGGAATCATGTCTTAATCCTAAATGAATTGGTTTCTCTTTGTCCTTTAAGTTATTTTGGGCATTGATTGGAACCATGTCTTAATCCTTAACGGATTGGTTTCACTTTGTCCTTTAAGTTCTGTTGGCCACTGATTGGAATTATGTCTTAATCCTAAATGAATTGGTTTCTCTTTGTCCATTAAGTTCTTTTGGCCCTTGATTGGAAACATGTCTTAATTCTAAATGAATTGGTTTCTCTTTGTCCTTTAAGTTCTTTTGGCCGTTGATTGGAATCATGTCTTAATCCGTAATGACTTGGTTTCTCTTTGTCCTTTAAGTTCTTTTGGCCATTCATTGGAAAGATGTCTTAATCCTAAATGAATTGGTTTCTCTTTGTCCTTCAAGTTCTTTTGGCCATTCATTGGAATCATGTCTTAATCCTAAATGAATTGGTTTCTCTTTGTCCTTCAAGTTCTTTTGGCCATTCATTGGAATCATGTCTTAATCCTAAATGAATTGGTTTCTCTTTGTCCATTAAGTTATTTTGGCCCTTGATTGGAATGATGTCTTAATCCTTAATAAATTGGTTTCGCTTTGTCCTTTAAGTTCTTTTGGCCATTAATTGGAATCATGTCTTAATCCGTAATGACTTGGTTTCTCTTTGTCGTTTAAGTTCTTTTGGCCCTTGATTGGAAGCATATCTTTACCCTAAATTAATTGGTTTCTCTTTGTCCTTTAAGTTCTTTTGGCCATTGATTGGAATCATGTCATAATCCGTAATGAATTGGTTTCGCTTTGTCCTTTAAGTTCTTTTGGCCATTGATTGGAAACATGTCTTAATCCTAAATGAATTGGTTTCTCTTTGTCCTTTAAGTTCTTTTGGCCATTGATTGGAATCATGTTTTAATCCTAAATGAATTGGTTTCTCTTTGTCCTTTAAGTTCTTTTGGCCATTGATTGGAATCATGTCTTAATCCTAAATGAATTGGTTTCTCTTTGTCCATTAAGTTCTTTTGGCCCTTGATTGGAATCATGTCTTAATCCTAATGAATTGGTTTCTCTTTGTCCTTTAAGTTCTTTTGGCCATTGATTGGAATCATGTCTTAATCCTAAATGAATTGGTTTCTCTTTGTCCTTTAAGTTCTTTTGGCCATTGATTGGAATCATGTCTTAATCCTAATGAATTGGTTTCTCTTTGTCCTTTAAGTTCTTTTGGCCATTGATTGGAATCATGTCTTAATCCTAAATGAATTGGTTTCTCTTTGTCCTTTAAGTTCTTTTGGCCATTGATTGGAATCATGTCTTAATCCTAATGAATTGGTTTCTCTTTGTCCTTTAAGTTCTTTTGGCCATTGATTGGAATCATGTCTTAATCCTAATGAATTGGTTTCTCTTTGTCCTTTAAGTTCTTTTGGCCATTGATTGGAATCATGTCTTAATCCTAAATGAATTGGTTTCTCTTTGTCCTTTAAGTTCTTTTGGCCATTGATTGGAATCATGTCTTAATCCTAAATGAATTGGTTTCTCTTTGTCCTTTAAGTTCTTTTGGCCATTGATTGGAATCATGTCTTAATCCTAATGAATTGGTTTCTCTTTGTCCTTTAAGTTCTTTTGGCCATTGATTGGAATCATGTCTTAATCCTAAATGAATTGGTTTCTCTTTGTCCTTTAAGTTCTTTTGGCCATTGATTGGAATCATGTCTTAATCCTAATGAATTGGTTTCTCTTTGTCCTTTAAGTTCTTTTGGCCATTGATTGGAATCATGTCTTAATCCTAATGAATTGGTTTCTCTTTGTCCTTTAAGTTCTTTTGGCCATTGATTGGAATCATGTCTTAATCCTAATGAATTGGTTTCTCTTTGTCCTTTAAGTTCTTTTGGCCATTGATTGGAATCATGTCTTAATCCTAAATGAATTGGTTTCTCTTTGTCCTTTAAGTTCTTTTGGCCATTGATTGGAATCATGTCTTAATCCTAATGAATTGGTTTCTCTTTGTCCTTTAAGTTCTTTTGGCCATTGATTGGAATCATGTCTTAATCCTAAATGAATTGGTTTCTCTTTGTCCTTTAAGTTCTTTTGGCCATTGATTGGAATCATGTCTTAATCCTAAATGAATTGGTTTCTCTTTGTCCTTTAAGTTCTTTTGGCCATTGATTGGAATCATGTCTTAATCCTAATGAATTGGTTTCTCTTTGTCCTTTAAGTTCTTTTGGCCATTGATTGGAATCATGTCTTAATCCTAATGAATTGGTTTCTCTTTGTCCTTTAAGTTCTTTTGGCCATTGATTGGAATCATGTCTTAATCCTAAATGACTTGGTTTCTCTTTGTCCTTTAAGTTCTTTTGGCCATTGATTGGAATCATGTCTTAATCCTAAATGAATTGGTTTCTCTTTGTCCTTTAAGTTCTTTTGGCCATTGATTGGAACCATGTCTTAATCCTAAATGAATTGGTTTCTCTTTGTCCTTTAAGTTCTTTTGGCCATTGATTGGAACCATGTCTTAATCCTAAATGAATTGGTTTCTCTTTGTCCTTTAAGCTCTTTTGGCCATTGATTGGAACCATGTCTTAATCCTAATGAATTGGTTTCTCTTTCTCCTTTAAGTTCTTTTGGCCGTTGATTGGAATCATGTCTTAATCCATAATGACCTGGTTTCTCTTTGTCCTTTATGTTCTTTTGGCCGTTGATTGGAATCATGTCTTAATCCTAAATGAATTGGTTTCTCTTTGTCCATTAAGTTCTTTTGGCCATTGATTGGAATCATGTCTTAATCCTAAATGAATTGGTTTCTCTTTGTCCTTTAAGTTCTTTTGGCCATTGATTGGAATCATGTCTTAATCCTAAATGAATTGGTTTCGCATTGTCCTTTAAGTTCTTTTGGCCATTGATTGGAATCATGTCTTAATCCTAAATGAATTGGTTTCTCTTTGTCCTTTAAGTTCTTTTGGCCATTGATTGGAATCATGTCTTAATCCTAAATGAATTGGTTTCTCTTTGTCCATTAAGTTATTTTGGCCCTTGATTGGAATCAAGTCTTAATCCTTCAGGAATTGGTTTCTCTTCGTCCTTCACGTTCTTTTGGGCCTTGATTGGAATCGTGTCTTAATCCGTAATGAGTTGCTTTCTCTTTGTCCTTTGAGTTCTTTTGGGCACTGATTGGAAACATGTCTTAATCCTAAATGAATTGTTTTCTCTTTGTCCTTTAAGTTCTTTTGGCCATTGATTGGAATCATGTCATAATCCTAATGAATTGGTTTCTCTTTGTCCTTTAAGTTCTTTTGGCCATTGATTGGAATCATGACTTAATCCTATATGAATTGGTTTCTCTTTGTCCTTTAAGTTCTTTTGGCCATTGATTGGAATCATGTCTTAATCCTAAATGAATTGGTTTCTCTTTGTCCTTTAAGTTCTTTTGGCCATTGATTGGAATCATGTCTTAATCCTAAATGAATTGGTTTCTCTTTGTCCTTTAAGTTCTTTTGGCCATTGATTGGAATCATGTCTTAATCCTAAATGAATTGGTTTCTCTTTGTCCTTTAAGTTCTTTTGGCCATTGATTGGAATCATGTCTTAATCCTAATGAATTGGTTTCTCTTTGTCCTTTAAGTTCTTTTGGCCATTGATTGGAATCATGTCTTAATCCTAAATGAATTGGTTTCTCTTTGTCCTTTAAGTTCTTTTGGCCATTGATTGGAATCATGTCTTAATCCTAATGAATTGGTTTCTCTTTGTCCTTTAAGTTCTTTTGGCCATTGATTGGAATCATGTCTTAATCCTAAATGAATTGGTTTCTCTTTGTCCTTTAAGTTCTTTTGGCCATTGATTGGAATCATGTCTTAATCCTAAATGAATTGGTTTCTCTTTGTCCTTTAAGTTCTTTTGGCCATTGATTGGAATCATGTCTTAATCCTAATGAATTGGTTTCTCTTTGTCCTTTAAGTTCTTTTGGCCATTGATTGGAATCATGTCTTAATCCTAATGACTTGGTTTCTCTTTGTCCTTTAAGTTCTTTTGGCCATTGATTGGAATCATGTCTTAATCCTAATGAATTGGTTTCTCTTTGTCCTTTAAGTTCTTTTGGCCATTGATTGGAATCATGTCTTAATCCTAATGAATTGGTTTCTCTTTGTCCTTTAAGTTCTTTTGGCCATTGATTGGAATCATGTCTTAATCCTAATGAATTGGTTTCTCTTTGTCCTTTAAGTTCTTTTGGCCATTGATTGGAATCATGTCTTAATCCTAAATGAATTGGTTTCTCTTTGTCCTTTAAGTTCTTTTGGCCATTGATTGGAATCATGTCTTAATCCTAAATGAATTGGTTTCTCTTTGTCCTTTAAGTTCTTTTGGCCATTGATTGGAATCATGTCTTAATCCTAAATGAATTGGTTTCTCTTTGTCCTTTAAGTTCTTTTGGCCATTGATTGGAATCATGTCTTAATCCTAAATGAATTGGTTTCTCTTTGTCCTTTAAGTTCTTTTGGCCATTGATTGGAATCATGTCTTAATCCTAATGAATTGGTTTCTCTTTGTCCTTTAAGTTCTTTTGGCCATTGATTGGAATCATGTCTTAATCCTAATGAATTGGTTTCTCTTTGTCCTTTAAGTTCTTTTGGCCATTGATTGGAATCATGTCTTAATCCTAAATGAATTGGTTTCTCTTTGTCCTTTAAGTTCTTTTGGCCATTGATTGGAATCATGTCTTAATCCTAATGAATTGGTTTCTCTTTGTCCTTTAAGTTCTTTTGGCCATTGATTGGAATCATGTCTTAATCCTAAATGAATTGGTTTCTCTTTGTCCTTTAAGTTCTTTTGGCCATTGATTGGAATCATGTCTTAATCCTAATGAATTGGTTTCTCTTTGTCCTTTAAGTTCTTTTGGCCATTGATTGGAATCATGTCTTAATCCTAATGAATTGGTTTCTCTTTGTCCTTTAAGTTCTTTTGGCCATTGATTGGAATCATGTCTTAATCCTAATGAATTGGTTTCTCTTTGTCCTTTAAGTTCTTTTGGCCATTGATTGGAATCATGTCTTAATCCTAATGAATTGGTTTCTCTTTGTCCTTTAAGTTCTTTTGGCCATTGATTGGAATCATGTCTTAATCCTAAATGAATTGGTTTCTCTTTGTCCTTTAAGTTCTTTTGGCCATTGATTGGAATCATGTCTTAATCCTAATGAATTGGTTTCTCTTTGTCCTTTAAGTTCTTTTGGCCATTGATTGGAATCATGTCTTAATCCTAATGAATTGGTTTCTCTTTGTCCTTTAAGTTCTTTTGGCCATTGATTGGAATCATGTCTTAATCCTAATGAATTGGTTTCTCTTTGTCCTTTAAGTTCTTTTGGCCATTGATTGGAATCATGTCTTAATCCTAAATGAATTGGTTTCTCTTTGTCCTTTAAGTTCTTTTGGCCATTGATTGGAATCATGTCTTAATCCTAAATGAATTGGTTTCTCTTTGTCCTTTAAGTTCTTTTGGCCATTGATTGGAATCATGTCTTAATCCTAATGAATTGGTTTCTCTTTGTCCTTTAAGTTCTTTTGGCCATTGATTGGAATCATGTCTTAATCCTAAATGAATTGGTTTCTCTTTGTCCTTTAAGTTCTTTTGGCCATTGATTGGAATCATGTCTTAATCCTAATGAATTGGTTTCTCTTTGTCCTTTAAGTTCTTTTGGCCATTGATTGGAATCATGTCTTAATCCTAAATGAATTGGTTTCTCTTTGTCCTTTAAGTTCTTTTGGCCATTGATTGGAATCATGTCTTAATCCTAATGAATTGGTTTCTCTTTGTCCTTTAAGTTCTTTTGGCCATTGATTGGAATCATGTCTTAATCCTAAATGAATTGGTTTCTCTTTGTCCTTTAAGTTCTTTTGGCCATTGATTGGAATCATGTCTTAATCCTAATGAATTGGTTTCTCTTTGTCCTTTAAGTTCTTTTGGCCATTGATTGGAATCATGTCTTAATCCTAAATGAATTGGTTTCTCTTTGTCCTTTAAGTTCTTTTGGCCATTGATTGGAATCATGTCTTAATCCTAAATGAATTGGTTTCTCTTTGTCCTTTAAGTTCTTTTGGCCATTGATTGGAATCATGTCTTAATCCGTAAATGAATTGGTTTCTCTTTGTCCTTTAAGTTCTTTTGGCCATTGATTGGAATCATGTCTTAATCCTAATGAATTGGTTTCTCTTTGTCCTTTAAGTTCTTTTGGCCATTGATTGGAATCATGTCTTAATCCTAAATGAATTGGTTTCTCTTTGTCCTTTAAGTTCTTTTGGCCATTGATTGGAATCATGTCTTAATCCTAATGAATTGGTTTCTCTTTGTCCTTTAAGTTCTTTTGGCCATTGATTGGAATCATGTCTTAATCCTAATGAATTGGTTTCTCTTTGTCCTTTAAGTTCTTTTGGCCATTGATTGGAATCATGTCTTAATCCTAATGAATTGGTTTCTCTTTGTCCTTTAAGTTCTTTTGGCCATTGATTGGAATCATGTCTTAATCCTCCTAATGAATTGGTTTCTCTTTGTCCTTTAAGTTCTTTTGGCCATTGATTGGAATCATGTCTTAATCCTAAATGAATTGGTTTCTCTTTGTCCTTTAAGTTCTTTTGGCCATTGATTGGAATCATGTCTTAATCCGTAAATGAATTGGTTTCTCTTTGTCCTTTAAGTTCTTTTGGCCATTGATTGGAATCATGTCTTAATCCTAATGAATTGGTTTCTCTTTGTCCTTTAAGTTCTTTTGGCCATTGATTGGAATCATGTCTTAATCCTAATGAATTGGTTTCTCTTTGTCCTTTAAGTTCTTTTGGCCATTGATTGGAATCATGTCTTAATCCTAATGACTTGGTTTCTCTTTGTCCTTTAAGTTCTTTTGGCCATTGATTGGAATCATGTCTTAATCCTAATGAATTGGTTTCTCTTTGTCCTTTAAGTTCTTTTGGCCATTGATTGGAATCATGTCTTAATCCTAATGAATTGGTTTCTCTTTGTCCTTTAAGTTCTTTTGGCCATTGATTGGAATCATGTCTTAATCCTAATGAATTGGTTTCTCTTTGTCCTTTAAGTTCTTTTGGCCATTGATTGGAATCATGTCTTAATCCTAATGAATTGGTTTCTCTTTGTCCTTTAAGTTCTTTTGGCCATTGATTGGAATCATGTCTTAATCCTAATGATGACTTGGTTTCTCTTTGTCCTTTAAGTTCTTTTGGCCATTGATTGGAATCATGTCTTAATCCTAATGAATTGGTTTCTCTTTGTCCTTTAAGTTCTTTTGGCCATTGATTGGAATCATGTCTTAATCCTAATGAATTGGTTTCTCTTTGTCCTTTAAGTTCTTTTGGCCATTGATTGGAATCATGTCTTAATCCTAATGAATTGGTTTCTCTTTGTCCTTTAAGTTCTTTTGGCCATTGATTGGAATCATGTCTTAATCCTAAATGAATTGGTTTCTCTTTGTCCTTTAAGTTCTTTTGGCCATTCATTGGAAACATGTCTTAATCCTAAATGAATTGGTTTCTCTTTGTCCTTCAAGTTCTTTTGGCCATTCATTGGAATCATGTCTTAATCCTAAATGAATTGGTTTCTCTTTGTCCATTAAGTTATTTTGGCCCTTGATTGGAATCATGTCTTAATCCTAATGAATTGGTTTCTCTTTGTCCTTTAAGTTCTTTTGGCCACTGATTGGAATCATGTCTTAATCCTAAATGAATTGGTTTCTCTTTGTCCTTTAAGTTCTTTTGGCCATTGATTGGAATCATGTCTTAATCGAAAATGAATTGGTTTCACTTTGTCCTTTAAGTCCTGTTGGCCATTGATTGCAATCATGTCTTAATCCGTAAGGACTTGGTTTCTCTTTGCCCTTTAAGTTCTTTTGGCGATTGATTGGAAACACGTCTTAATCCTAAATGAACTGGTTTCTCTTTCTCCTTTATGTTCATTTGGCCATTGATTGGAATCATGTCATAATCCGTAATGACTTGGTTTCTCTTTGTCCTTTAACTTCTTTTGGACATTGATTGGAAAACATGTCTTAATTCTAAATGAATTGGTTTCTCTTTGTCCTTTAAGTTTTCTTGGCCGTTGATTGGAATCATGTCTTAATCCGTAATGACTTGGTTTCTCTTTGTCCTTTAAGTTCTTTTGGCCATTGATTGGAAACATGTCTTAATCCTAAATGAATTGGTTTCTCTTTGTCCTTTAAGTTCTTTTGGCCATTGATTGGAATCATGTCTTCATCCTAAATGAATTGGTTTCTCTTTGTCCACTAAGTTCTTTTGGCCCTTGATTGGAAAACATGTCTTAATTCTAAATGAATTGGTTTCTCTTTGTCCTTTAAGTTTTCTTGGCCGTTGATTGGAATCATGTCTTAATCCTAAATGAATTGGTTTCTCTTTGTCCTTTAAGTTCTTTTTGGCCATTGATTGGAATCATGTCTTAATCCCTAAATGAATTGGTTTCTCTTTGTCCTTTAAGTTCTTTTGGCCATTGATTGGAATCATGTCTTAATCCTAAATGAATTGGTTTCTCTTTTGTCCCTTTAAGTTCTTTTGGCCATTGATTGGAAACATGTCTTAATCCTAAATGAATTGGTTTCTCTTTGTCCTTTAAGTTCTTTTGGCCATTGATTGGAAACATGTCTTAATCCGAAATGAATTGGTTTCTCTTTGTCCTTTAAGTTCTTTTGGCCATTGATTGGAATCATGTCTTAATCCGTGATGACTTGGTTTCTCTTTGTCCTTTAAGTGCTTTTGGCCATTGATTGGAATCATGTCTTAATCCCTGATGACTTCGTTTCTCTTTGTCCTTTAAGTTCTTTTGGCCATTGATTGGAAACATGTCTTAATCCTAAATGAATTGGTTTCTCTTTGTCCTTTTAAGTTCTTTTGGCCATTGATTGGAATCATGTCTTAATCCGTAAATGAATTGGTTTCTCTTTGTCCTTTAAGTTCTTTTGGCCATTGATTGGAATCATGTCTTAATCCTAAAATGAATTGGTTTCGCTTTGTCCTTTAAGTTCTTTTGGCCATTGATTGGAATCATGTCTTAATCCTAAATGAATTGGTTTCTCTTTGTCCTTTAAGTTCTTTTGGCCATTGATTGGAAGCATGTCTTAATCCTAAATGAATTGGTTTCTCTTTGTCCTTTTGGTTCTTTTGGCCATTGATTGGAATCATGTCTTAATCCGTAATGACTTGGTTTCTCTTTGTCCTTTAAGTTCTTTTGGCCCTTGATTGGAATCATGTCTTAATCCATAATGGCTTGGTTCCACTTTGTCCTTTAAGTTCTCTTGGCCGTTGAGCGGAATCATCTCTTAATCCTAAATGAATTGGATTCTCTTTGTCCTTTAAGTTCTTTTGACCATTGATTGGAATCATGCCATAATCCGTAATGACTTGGTTTCTCTTTGTCCTTTAAGTTCTTTTGGCCATTGTTTGGAAACATGTCTTAATACTATATGAATAGGTTTCTTTTTGTCCTTTAAGTTCTTTTGGCGATTGATTGGAATCATGTCATAATGCCTAATGACCTGGTTCCTCTTTCTCCTTTAAGTTCTTTTGGCCATTGATTGGAATCATGTCTTAATCCTAATGAATTGGTTTCTCTTTGTCCTTTAAGTTCTTTTTGGCCATTGATTGGAATCATGTCTTAATCCGTAAATGAATTGGTTTCTCTTTGTCCTTTAAGTTCTTTTTGGCCATTGATTGGAATCATGTCTTAATCCTAAATGAATTGGTTTCTCTTTTGTCCTTTAAGTTCTTTTGGCCATTGATTGGGAATCATGTCTTAATCCTAAATGAATTGGTTTCTCTTTGTCCTTTAAGTTCTTTTGGCCATTGATTGGAAACATGTCTTAATTCTAAATGAATTGGTTTCTCTTTGTCCTTTAAGTTCTTTTGGCCGTTGATTGGAATCATGTCTTAATCCGTAATGACTTGGTTTCTCTTTGTCCTTTAAGTTCTTTTGGCAATTGATTAGAAACAGGTCTTAATCCTAAATGATTTGGTTTCTCTTTGTCCTTTAAGTTCTTTTGGCCATTGATTGGAATCATGTCATAATCCGTAATGACTTGGTTTCTCTTTGTCCTTTAACTTCTTTTGGACATTGATTGGAAACATGTCTTAATCCTAATGACTTGGTTTCTCTTTGTCCTTTAAGTTCTGTTGGCCATTGATTGGAAACATGTCTTAATCGTAAATGAATTGGTTTCTCTTTGTCCTTTTAGTTCTTTTGGCCATTGATTGGAAACATGATTTATTTCTAAATGAATTGGTTTCTCTTTGTCCTTAAAGTTCTTTTGGCTGTTGATTGGAATCATGTCTTAATCCGTAATGACTTGGTTTCTTTTTGTCCTTGAAGTTCTTTTGGGCATTGATTGGAACCATGTCTTAATCCTTAACGAATTGGTTTCTCTTTGTCCTTTAAGTTCTTTTGGCCATTGATTGGAATCATGTCTTAATCCTAATGAATTGGTTTCTCTTTGTCCTTTTAAGTTCTTTTGGGCATTGATTGGAACCATGTCTTAATCCTTAACGAATTGGTTTCACTTTGTCCTTTAAGTTCTGTTGGCCATTGATTGGAATCATGTCTTAATCCTAAATGAATTAGTTTCTCTTTGTCCATTAAGTTCTTTTGGCCCTTGATTGAAATCATGTCTTAATCCGTAATGACTTGGTTTCCCTTTGTCCTTTAATTTCTTTTGGCGATTGATTGGAACAATGTCTTAATCCTTAATGAATTGGTTTCTCTTTGTCCTTTAAGTTCTTTTGGCCATTGATTGGAATCATGTCTTAATCCTAATGAATTTGGTTTCTCTTTGTCCTTTAAGTTCTTTTTGGCCATTGATTGGAATCATGTCTTAATCCTAAATGAATTGGTTTCTCTTTGTCCTTTAAGTTCTTTTGGCCATTGATTGGAATCATGTCTTAATCCTAATGAAATTGGTTTCTCTTTGTCCTTTAAGTTCTTTTGGCCCATTGATTGGAATCATGTCTTAATCCCTAAATGAATTGGTTTCTCTTTGTCCTTTAAGTTCTTTTGGCCATTGATTGGAATCATGAGTTAATCCATAATGACTTGGTTTATCTTTGTCCTTTGACTTCTTTTGGCCATTGATTGGAATCATGTCTTAATCCTAAATGAATTGGTTTCTCTTTGTCCCTTTAAGTTCTTTTGGCCATTGATTGGAATCATGTCTTAATCCTAAATGAATTGGTTTCTCTCTTTGTCCTTTAAGTTCTTTTGGCCATTGATTGGAATCATGTCTTAATCCTTAATGAATTGGTTTCTCTTTTGTCCTTTAAGTTCTTTTTGGCCATTGATTGGGAATCATGTCTTAATCCTAATGAATTGGTTTCTCTTTGTCCTTTAAGTTCTTTTGGCCATTGATTGGAATCATGTCTTAATCCTAATGAATGGTTTTCTCTTTGTCCTTTAAGTTCTTTTGGCCATGATTGGAATCATGTCTTATCCTAATGAATTGGTTTCTCTTTCTTCTTTAAGTTCTTTTGGCTATTGGTTGGAATGAGGTCTTAATCCCTAATGAATTGGTTTCTCTTTGTCCTTTAAGTTCTTTTGGCCATTGATTGGAATCATGTCTTAATCCTAATGAATTGGTTCTCTTTGTCCTTTAAGTTCTTTTGGGCCATTGATTGGAATCATGTCTTAATCCTAATGAATTGGTTTCTCTTTGTCCTTTAAGTTCTTTTGGCCCATTGATTGGAATCATGTCTTATCCTAAAATGAATTGGTTTCTCTTTGTCCTTTAAGTTCTTTTGGCCATTGATTGGAATCATGTCATAATCCGTAATGACTTGGTTTCTCTGTGTCCTTTAAGTTCTTTTGGCCATTGATTGGAATCATGTCTTAATCCGAAATGAGTTGGTTTCTCTTTGTCCTTTAAGTTCTTTTGGCCATTGATCGGAATCATGTCATAATCCGTAATGACTTGGTTTCTCTGTGTCCTTTAAGTTCTTTTGGCCATTGATTGGAAACATGTCTTAATTCTAAATGAATTGGTTTCTCTTTGTCCTTTAAGTTCTTTTGGCCGTTGATTGGAATCATGTCTTAATCCATAATGACTTGGTTTCTCTTTGTCCTTAAAGTTCTTTTGGCCATTGATTGGAAACATGTCTTATCCTAATGAATTGGTTTCTCTTTGTCCTTTAAGTTCTTTTGGCCATTGATTGGAATCATGTCTTAATCCTAATGAGTTGGTTTCTCTTTGTCCTTTAAGTTCTTTTGGCCATTGATTGGAAGCATGTCTTAATCCTAAATGAATTGGTTTCTCTTTGTCCTTTAATTTCTTTTGGCCATTGATTGGAATCATGTCTTAATCCGTAAATGAATTGGTTTCTCTTTGTCCTTTAAGTTCTTTTGGCCATTGATTGGAATCATGTCTTAATCCTAATGAATTGGTTTCTCTTTGTCCTTTAAGTTCTTTTGGCATTGATTGGAATCATGTCTTAATCCTAATGAATTGGTTTCTCTTTGTCCTTTTAA
>JAVHNO010000194.1:0-36935 GCA_031439595.1 Pterocarpus santalinus | reverse complement strand
ATTAAGGCTTGATTGTATTCATTGCCAAAAAGAACTTAAAGAAGAATGAGAAACCAATTCCTTTTGGATTAAGACTTGATTGTATTCAATGCCAAAAAGAACTTAAAAAAGAATGAGAAACCAATTCCTTTTGGATTAAGACTTGATTGTATTCAATGCACAAAAGAAGTTAAAGAAGAATGAGAAACCAATTCCTTTTGGATTAAGACTTGATTGTATTCAAGGCCTAAAAGAACTTAAAAAAGAATGAGAAACCAATTCCTTTTGGATTAAGACTTGATTATATTCAATGCCAAAAACAACTTAAAGAAGAATGAGAAACCAATTCCCTTTGTATTAAGACTTGATTGTATTCAACGCCAAAAGAAGTTAAAGAAGAATGGGAAACCAACTCCTTTTGGATTAAGACTTGATTGTATTCGATGCCAAAAAGAACTTAAAGAAGAATGAGAAACCAATTCCTTTTGGATTAAGACTTGATTGTATTCAATGCCAAAAAGAACTTAAAGAAGAATGAGAAACCAATTCCTTTTGGATTAAGACTTGATTGTATTCAATGCCAAAAAGAATGTAAACCAATTCCTTTTGGATTAAGACTTGATTGTATTCAATGCCAAAAAGAACTTAAAGAAGAATGAGAAACCAATTCCTTTTGGATTAAGACTTGATTGTATTCAATGCAAAAAGAACTTAAAGAAGAATGAGAAACCAATTCATGTTGGATTACGATTTGATTGTATTCAAGGCCAAAAAGAAGTTAACAAAGAATGAGAAACCAATTCCTTTTGGATTAAGACTTGATTGTATTCAATGCCAAAAAGAAGTTAAAGAAGAATGGGAAACCAATTCCTTTTGGATTCAAAAGAACTTAAAGAAGAATGGGAAACCAATTCCTTTTGGATTCAGACTTGATTGTATTCAATGCCAAAAGAACTTAAAGAAGAATGAGAAACCAATTCCTTTTGGATTAAGACTTGATTGTATTCAATGCCAAAAAAGAACTTAAAGAAGAATGAGAAACCAATTCCTTTTGGATTAAGACTTGATTGTATTCAATGCCAAAAAGAACTTAAAGAATAAGAAACCAATTCCTTTTGGATTAAGACTTGATTGTATTCAATGCCAAAAAAGAACTTAATGAAGAATGAGAAACCAATTCCTTTTGGATTAAGACTTGATTGTATTCAATGCCAAAAGAAGTTAAAGAAGAATGAGAAACCAATTCCTTTTGGATTAAGACTTGATTGTATTCAATGGCAAAAGGAACTTAAAAGAAGAATGAGAAACCAATTCCTTTTGGATTAAGACTTGATTGTATTCAATGCACAAAAGAAGTTAAAGAAGAATGAGAAACCAATTCCTTTTGGATTAAGACTTGATTGTATTCAATGCCAAAAAGAACTTAAAGAAGAATGAGAAACCAATTCCTTTTGGATTAAGACTTGATTGTATTCAATGCCAAAAAGAATATAATGAAGAATGAGAAACCAATTCCTTTTGGATTAAGACTTGATTGTATTCAATGCCCCAAAGAACTTAAAGAAGAATGAGAAACCAATTGCTTTTGGATTAAGACTTGATTGTATTCAACGCAACCAATTGCTTTTGGATTAAGACTTGATTGTATTCAATGCACAAAAGAAGTTAAAGAAGAATGAGAAACCAATTCCTTTTGGATTAAGACTTGATTGTATTCAATGCCAAAAAGAACTTAAAGAAGAATGAGAAACCAATTCCTTTTGGATTAAGACTTGATTGTATTCAATGTCCAAACAAAGTTAAAGAAGCATGGGAAATCAATTCCTTTTGGCTTAAGACTTGATTGCATTCAATGCCAAAAAGAACTTAATGAAGAATGAGAAACCAATTCCTTTTGGATTAAGACTTGATTGTATTCAATGCCAAAAAGAACTTAAAGAAGAATGAGAAACCAATTCCTTTTGGACTAAGACTTGATTGTATTCAATGCCAAAAAGAATATAAAGAAGAATGAGAAACCAATTCCTTTTGGATTAAGACTTGATTGTATTCAATGCCAAAAGAACTTAAAGAAGAATGAGAAACCAATTCCTTTTGGATTAAGACTTGATTGTATTCAATGCACAAAAGAACTTAAAGAAGAATGAGAAACCAATTCCTTTTGGATTAAGACTTGATTGTATTCAATGCACAAAAGAAGTTAAAGAAGAATGAGAAACCAATTCCTTTTGGATTAAGGCTTGATTGTAATCAATGCACAAAAGAAGTTAAAGAAGAATGAGAAACCAATTCCTTTTGGATTAAGACTTGATTGTATTCAATGCCAAAAAGAACTTAAAGAAGAATGAGAAACCAATTCCTTTTGGATTAAGACTTGATTGTATTCAATGCCAAAAGAACTTAAAGAAGAATGAGAAACCAATTCCTTTTGGATTAAGAGTTCATTGTAATGAATGCGCAAAAGAACTTAAAGAAGAATGAGAAACCAATTCCTATTGGATTAAGAGTTGATTGTACTCAATGGCCAAAACAAGTTAAAGAAGAATGAGAAACCAATTCCTTTTGGATTAAGACTTGATTGTATTCAATGCCAAAAGAACTTAAAGAAGAATGAGAAACCAATTCCTTTTGGATTAAGACTTGATTGTATTCAATGCCAAAAGAAGTTAAAGAAGAATGAGAAACCAATTCCTTTTGGATTAAGACTTGATTGTATTCAATGCCAAAAAGAACTTAAAGAAGAATGAGAAACCAATTCCTTTTGGATTAAGACTTGATTGTATTCAATGCACAAAAGAAGTTAAAGAAGAATGAGAAACCAATTCCTTTTGGATTAAGACTTGATTGTATTCAATGCCAAAAAGAAGTTAAAGAAGAATGGGAAACCAATTCCTTTTGGACTAAGACTTGATTGTATTCAATGCCAAAAAAGAACTTAAAGAAGAATGAGAAACCAATTCCTTTTGGATTAAGACTTGATTGTATTCAATGCACAAAAGAAGTTAAAGAAGAATGAGAAACCAATTCCTTTTGGATTAAGACTTGATTGTATTCAATGCCAAAAAGAAGTTAAAGAAGAATGAGAAACCAATTCCTTTTGGATTAAGACTTGATTGTATTCAATGCCAAAAAGAAGTTAAAGAAGAATGAGAAAACAATTCCTTTTGGATTAAGACTTGATTGTATTCAATGCCAAAAGAACTTAAAGAAGAATGAGAAACCAATTCCTTTTGGATTAAGACTTGATTGTATTCAATGCCAAAAGAAGTTAAAGAAGAATGAGAAACCAATTCCTTTTGGATTAAGACTTGATTGTATTCAATGCACAAAAGAAGTTAAAGAATAATGAGAAACCAATTCCTTTTGGATTAAGACTTGATTGTGTTCAATGCCCAAAAGAGCTTAAAGAAGAATGAGAAACCAATTGCTTTTGGATTAAGACTTGATTGTATTCAATGCCAAAAAGAACTTAAAGAAGAATGAGAAACCAATTCCTTTTGGATTAAGACTTGATTGTATTCAATGCACAAAAGAAGTTAAAGAAGAATGAGAAACCAATTCCTTTTGGATTAAGACTTGATTGTATTCAACGCGAAAAGGAAGTTAAGGAGCAATGGCAAACCAATTCCTTTTGGATTAAAACTTGATTGCATTCAATGCCAAAAAGAACTTAAAGAAGAATGAGAAACCAATTCCTTTTGGATTAAGACTTGATTGTATTCAATGCCAAAAGAGCTTAAAGAAGAATGAGAAACCAATTCCTTTTGGATTAAGGCTTGATTGTATTCAATGCCAAAAGAAGTTAAAGAAGAATGAGAAACTAATTCCTTTTGGATTAAGACTTGATTGTATTCAATGCAGAAAAGAACTTAAAGAAGAATGAGAAACCAATTCCTTTTGGATTAAGACTTGATTGTATTCAATGCGGCAAAGAACTTAAAGAAGAATGAGAAACCAATTCCATTTGGATTAAGACTTGATTGTATTCAATGCCAAAAAGAAGTTAAAGAAGAATGAGAAACCAATTCCTTTTGGATTAAGACTTGATTGTATTCAATGCTCAAAAGAACTTAAAGAATAAAGAGAAACCAATTCCTTTTGGATTAAGACTTGATTGTATTCAATGCCAAAAGAACTTAAAGAAGAATGAGAAACCAATTCCTTTTGGATTAAGACTTGATTGTATTCAATGCACAAAAGAAGTTAAAGAAGAATGAGAAACCAATTCCTTTTGGATTAAGACTTGATTGTATTCAATGCCAAAAAGAAGTTAAAGAAGAATGAGAAACCAATTCCTTTTGGATTAAGACTTGATTGTATTCAATGCCAAAAAGAACTTAAAGAAGAATGAGAAACCAATTCCTTTTGGATTAAGACTTGATTGTATTCAATGCCAAAAGAGCTTAAAGAAGAATGAGAAACCAATTCCTTTTGGATTAAGACTTGATTGTATTCAATGCCAAAAAGAACTTAAAGAAGAATGAGAAACCAATTCCTTTTGGATTAAGACTTGATTGTATTCAATGCCAAAAGAACTTAAAGAAGAATGAGAAACCAATTCCTTTTGGATTAAGACTTGATTGTATTCAATGCCAAAAAGAACTTAAAGAAGAATGAGAAACCAATTCCTTTTGGATTAAGACTTGATTGTATTCAATGCACAAAAGAAGTTAAAGAAGAATGAGAAACCAATTCCTTTTGGATTAAGACTTGATTGTATTCAATGCCAAAAGAAGTTAAAGAAGAATGAGAAACCAATTCCTTTTGGATTAAGACTTGATTGTATTCAATGCCAAAAAAGAAGTTAAAGAAGAATGAGAAACCAATTCCTTTTGGATTAAGACTTGATTGTATTCAATGCCAAAAAGAACTTAAAGAAGAATGAGAAACCAATTCCTTTTGGATTAAGACTTGATTGTATTCAATGCCAAAAGAACTTAAAGAAGAATGAGAAACCAATTCCTTTTGGATTAAGACTTGATTGTATTCAAGGCCAAAAGAACTTAAAGAAGAATGAGAAACCAATTCCTTTTGGATTAAGACTTGATTGTATTGAATGCAAAAAGAAGTTAAAGAAGAATGAGAAACCAATTCCTTTTGGATTAAGACTTGATTGTATTCAATGCACAAAAGAAGTTAAAGAAGAATGAGAAACCAATTCCTTTTGGATTAAGACTTGATTGTATTCAATGCCAAAAAGAACTTAAAGAAGAATGAGAAAACAATTCCTTTTGGATTAAGATTTGATTGTATTCAACGCCAAAAAGAAGTTAAGGAAGAATGGGAAACCAATTCCTTTTGGATTAAAACTTGATTGTATTCAATGCCAAAAAGAACTTAAAGAAGAATGGGAAACCAATTCCTTTTGGATTAAGGCTTGATTGCATTCAATGCCAAAAAGAAGTTAAAGAAGAATGAGAAACCAATTCCTTTTGGATTAAGACTTGATTGTATTCAATGCCAAAAAGAACTTAAAGAAGAATGAGAAACCAATTCCTTTTGGATTAAGACTTGATTGTATTCAATGCCAAAAGAAGTTAAAGAAGAATGAGAAACCAATTCCTTTTGGATTAAGACTTGATTGTATTCAATGCACAAAAGAAGTTAAAGAAGAATGAGAAACCAATTCCTTTTGGATTAAGACTTGATTGTATTCAATGCCAAAAAGAACTTAAAGAAGAATGAGAAAACAATTCCTTTTGGATTAAGACTTGATTGTATTCAATGCACAAAAGAAGTTAAAGAAGAATGAGAAACCAATTCCTTTTGGATTAGGACTTGATTGTATTCAATGCCAAAAAGAAGTTAAAGAAGAATGAGAAACCAATTCCTTTTGGATTAAGACTTGATTGTATTCAATGCCAAAAAGAACTTAAAGAAGAATGAGAAACCAATTCCTTTTGGATTAAGACTTCCATGTATTCAATGCACAAAAGAAGTTAAAGAAGAATGAGAAACCAATTCCTTTTGGATTAAGACTTGATTGTATTCAATGCACAAAAGAACTTAAAGAAGAATGAGAAACCAATTCCTTTTGGATTAAGACTTGATTGTATTCAATGCACAAAAGAAGTTAAAGAAGAATGAGAAACCAATTCCTTTTGGATTAAGACTTGATTGTATTCAATGCCAAAAAGAAGTTAAAGAAGAATGAGAAACCAATTCCTTTTGGAATAAGACTTGATTGTATTCAATGCACAAAAGAACTTAAAGAAGAATGAGAAACCAATTCCTTTTGGATTAAGACTTGATTGTATTCAATGCACAAAAGAAGTTAAAGAAGAATGAGAAACCAATTCCTTTTGGATTAAGACTTGATTGTATTCAATGCCAAAAAGAAGTTAAAGAAGAATGAGAAACCAACTCCTTTTGGATTAACGCTCGATTGTATTCAATGCCAAAAAGAACTTAAAGAAGAATGAGAAACCAATTCCTTTTGGATTAAGACTTGATTGTATTCAATGCCCAAAAGAAGTTAAAGAAGAATGGGAAACCAATTCCTTTTGGATTAAGGCTTGATTGTATTCAATGCCAAAAAGAAGTTAAAGAAGAATGAGAAACCAATTCGTTTTGGATTAAGGCTTGATTGTATTCAACGCCCAAACGAACTTAAAGAAGAATGGGAAATCAATTCCTTTTGGCTTAAGACTTCATTGTATTCAATGCCAAAAAGAACTTAAAGAAGAATGGGAAATCAATTCCTTTTGGCTTAAGACTTGATTGTATTCAATGCTAAAAGAAGTTAAAGAAGAATGAGAAACCAATTCCTTTTGGATTTAGACTTGATTGTATTCAATCCAAAAGAAGAATGAGAAACCAATTCCTTATGGATTAAGACTTGCTTCCAATCAATCTCCAAAAGAACTTAAAGAAGAATGAGAAACCAATTCCTTTTGGATTAAGACTTGATTGTATTCATTGCCAAAAAGAACTTAAAGAAGAATGAGAAACCAATTCCTTTTGGATTAAGACTTGATTGTATTCAATGCGAAAAAGAAGTTAAAGAAGAATGAGAAACCAATTCCTTTTGGATTAAGACTTGATTGTATTCAATGCACAAAAGAAGTTAAAGAAGAATGAGAAACCAATTCCTTTTGGATTAAGACTTGATTGTATTCAATGCCAAAAAGAACTTAAAGAAGAATGAGAAACCAATTCCTTTTGGATTAAGACTTGATTGTATTCAATGCCAAAAAGAACTTAAAGAAGAATGAGAAACCAATTCCTTTTGGATTAAGACTTGATTGTATTCAATGCCAAAAAGAACTTAAAGAAGAATGAGAAACCAATTCCTTTTGGATTAAGACTTGATTGTATTCAATGCACAAAAGAACTTAAAGAAGAATGAGAAACCAATTCCTTTTGGATTAAGACTTGATTGTATTCAATGCACAAAAGAAGTTAAAGAAGAATGAGAAACCAATTCTTTGTGGATTAAGGCTTGATTGTATTCAACGCCCAAACGAAGTTAAAGAAGAATGGGAAATCAATTCCTTTTGGATTAAGACTTGATTGTATTCAATGCACAAAAGAAGTTAAAGAAGAAAGAGAAACCAATTCCTTTAGGATTAAGTCTTGCTTGCAATCAATGGCAAAAGAAGTTAAAGAAGAATGAGAAACCAATTCCTTTTGGATTAAGATTTGATTGTATTCAATGCCAAAAAGAAGTTAAAGAAGAATGGGAAACCAATTCCTTTTGGATTAAAACTTGATTGTATTCAATGCCAAAAAGAACTTAAAGAAGAATGAGAAACCAATTCCTTTTGGATTAAGACTTGATTGTATTCAATGCCAAAAGAACTTAAAGAAGAATGAGAAACCAATTCCTTTTGGATTAAGACTTGATTGTATTCAATGCACAAAAGAAGTTAAAGAAGAATGAGAAACCAATTCCTTTTGGATTAAGACTTGATTGTATTCAATGCCAAAAAGAAGTTAAAGAAGAATGAGAAACCAATTCCTTTTGGATTAAGACTTGATTGTATTCAATGCCCAAAAGAAGTTAAAGAAGAATGAAACCAATTCCTTTTGGATTAAGACTTGATTGTATTCAATGCCAAAAAGAACTTAAAGAAGAATGAGAAACCAATTCCTTTTGGATTAAGACTTGATTGTATTCAATGCCCAAAAGAACTTAAAGAAGAATGAAACCAATTCCTTTTGGATTAAGACTTGATTGTATTCAATGCCAAAAAAGAGCTTAAAGAAGAATGAGAAACCAATTCCTTTTGGATTAAGACTTGATTGTATTCAATGCCAAAAAGAACTTAAAGAAGAATGAGAAACCAATTCCTTTTGGATTAAGACTTGATTGTATTCAATGCCAAAAAGAACTTAAAGAAGAATGAGAAACCAATTCCTTTTGGATTAAGACTTGATTGTATTCAATGCCCAAAAGAACTTAAAGAAGAATGAGAAACCAATTCCTTTTGGATTAAGACTTGATTGTATTCAATGCACAAAAGAAGTTAAAGAAGAATGAGAAACCAATTCCTTTTGGATTAAGACTTGATTGTATTCAATGCCAAAAAGAACTTAAAGAAGAATGGGAAACCAACTCCTTTTGGAATAAAACTTGAGCGTATTCAATGCGACAAAGAACTTAAAGAAGAATGAGAAACCAATTCCTTTTGGATTAAGACTTGATTGTATTCAATGCACAAAAGAAGTTAAAGAAGAATGAGAAACCAATTCCTTTTGGATTAAGATTTGATTGTATTCAATGCCAAAAAGAAGTTAAAGAAGAATGGGAAACCAATTCCTTTTGGATTAAAACTTGATTGTATTCAATGCCAAAAAGGACTTAAAGAAGAATGAGAAACCAATTCCTTTTGGATTAAGACTTGATTGTATTCAATGCCAAAAGGAATATAAAGAAGAATGAGAAACCAATTCCTTTTGGATTAAGACTTGATTGTATTCAATGCCAAAAAGAACTTAAAGAAGAATGAGAAACCAATTCCTTTTGGATTAAGGCTTGATTGCATTCAATGCCAAGAAGAACTTAAAGAAGATTGATTGCATTCAATGCCAAGAAGAACTTAAAGAAGAATGAGAAACCAATTCCTTTTGGATTAAGGCTTGATTGCATTCAATGCCAGAAAGAACTTAAAGAAGAATGAGAAACCAATTCCTTTTGGATTAAGGCTTGATTGTATTCAATGCCAAAAGAAGTTAAAGAAGAATGAGAAACTAATTCCTTTTGGATTAAGGCTTGATTGTATTCAATGCCAAAAAGAACTTAAAGAAGAATGAGAAACCAATTCCTTTTGGATTAAGACTTGATTGTATTCAATGCACAAAATGAACTTAAAGAAGAAAGCGAAACCAATTCCTTTTGGATTAAGGCTTGATTGCATTCAATGCCAAAAAGAACTTAAAGAAGAATGAGAAACCAATTCCTTTTGGATTAAGACTTGATTGTATTCAATGCCAAAAAGAACTTAAAGAAGAATGGGAAACCAATTCCTTTTGGATTAAGACTTGATAGTATTCAATGCCAAAAAGAACTTAAAGAAGAATGAGAAACCAATTCCTTTTGGATTAAGACTTGATTGTATTCAATGCACAAAAGAAGTTAAAGAAGAATGAGAAACCAATTCCTTTTGAATTGAGACTTGATTCCATTCAATGGCAAAAAGAACTTAAAGAAGAATGAGAAACCAATTCCTTTTGGATTAAGACTTGATTGTATTCAATGCCAAAAAGAACTTAAAGAAGAATGAGAAACCAATTCCTTTTGGATTAAGACTTGATTGTATTCAATGGCAAAAAGAAGTTAAAGAAGAATGAGAAACGAATTCCTTTTGGATTAAGACTTGATTGTATTCAATGCCAAAAGAACTTAAAGAAGAATGAGAAACCAATTCCTTTTGGATTAAGACTTGATTGTATTCAATGCACAAAAGAAGTTAAAGAAGAATGAGAAACCAATTCCTTTTGGATTAAGACTTGATTGTATTCAATGGACAAAGGAAGTTAAAGAAGAATGAGAAACCAATTCCTTTTGGATTAAGACTTGATTGTATTCAATGCCAAAAAGAACTTAAAGAAGAATGAGAAACCAATTCCTTTTGGATTAAGACTTGATTGTATTCAATGCCAAAAAGAAGTTAAAGAAGAATGAGAAACCAATTCCTTTTGGATTAAGACTTGATTGTATTCAATGCCAAAAAGAAGTTAAAGAAGAATGGGAAACCAATTCCTTTTGGATTAAGACTTGATTGTATTCAATGCCAAAAAGAACTTAAAGAAGAATGAGAAACCAATTCCTTTTGGATTAAGACTTGATTGTATTCAATGCACAAAAGAAGTTAAAGAAGAATGAGAAACCAATTCCTTTTGGATTAAGACTTGATTGTATTCAATGCCAAAAAGAATATAAAGAAGAATGAGAAACCAATTCCTTTTGGATTAAGACTTGATTGTATTCAATGCCCAAAAGAAGTTAAAGAAGAATGAGAAACCAATTCCTTTTGGATTAAGACTTGATTGTATTCAATGCCCAAAAGAAGTTAAAGAAGAATGAGAAACCAATTCCTTTTGGATTAAGACTTGATTGTATTCAATGCCAAAAAGAACTTAAAGAAGAATGAGAAACCAATTCCTTTTGGATTAAGACTTGATTGTATTCAATGCACAAAAGAAGTTAAAGAAGAATGAGAAACCAATTCCTTTTGGATTAAGACTTGATTGTATTCAATGCACAAAAGAAGTTAAAGAAGAATGAGAAACCAATTCCTTTTGGATTAAGACTTGATTGTATTCAATGCCCAAAAGAAGTTAAAGAAGAATGAGAAACCAATTCCTTTTGGATTAAGACTTGATTGTATTCAATGCAGACCAGAAGTTAAAGAACAATGAGAAACCAATTCATGTTGGATTACGATTTGATTGTACTCAAGGCCAAAAAGAACTTAAAAAAGAATGAGAAACCAATTCCTTTTGGAACAAGACTTGATTGTATTCAAGGCCTACAGAAACTTAAAAAAGAATGAGAAACCAATTCCTTTTGGATTAAGACTTGATTGTATTCAACGCACAAAAGAAGTTAAAGAAGAATGAGAAACCAATTCCTTTTGGATTAAGACTTGATTGTATTCAATGCCAAAAAGAACTTAAAGAAGAATGAGAAACCAATTCCTTTTGGATTAAGACTTGATTGTATTCAACGCAAAAAAGAAGTTAAAGAAGAATGAGAAACCAATTCCTTTTGGATTAAGGCTTGATTGCATTCAATCCCAAAAAGAACTTAAAGAAGAATGAGAAACCAATTCCTTTTGGATTAAGACTTGATTGTATTCAATGCCAAAAAGAACTTAAAGAAGAATGAGAAACCAATTCCTTTTGGATTAAGACTTGATTGTATTCAATGCCAAAAAGAAGTTAAAGAAGAATGAGAAACCAATTCCTTTTGGATTAAGACTTGATTGTATTCAATGCCAAAAAGAACTTAAAGAAGAATGAGAAACCAATTCCTTTTGGATTAAGACTTGATTGTATTCAATGCCAAAAAGAACTTAAAGAAGAATGAGAAACCAATTCCTTTTGGATTAAGACTTGATTGTATTCAATGCACAAAAGAAGTTAAAGAAGAATGAGAAACCAATTCCTTTTGGATTAAGACTTGATTGTATTCAATGCCAAAAAGAACTTAAAGAAGAATGAGAAACCAATTCCTTTTGGATTAAGATTTGATTGTATTCAATGCCAAAAAGAACTTAAAGAAGAATGAGAAACCAATTCCTTTTGGATTAAGACTTGATTGTATTCAATGCCAAAAAAACTTAAAGAAGAATGAGAAACCAATTCCTTTTGGATTAAGACTTGATTGTATTCAATGCACAAAAGAAGTTAAAGAAGAATGAGAAACCAATTCCTTTTGGATTAAGACTTGATTGTATTCAATGCCAAAAGAAGTTAAAGAAGAATGAGAAACCAATTCCTTTTGGATTAAGACTTGATTGTATTCAATGCCAAAAAGAACTTAAAGAAGAATGAGAAACCAATTCCTTTTGGATTAAGACTTGATTGTATTCAATGCACAAAAGAAGTTAAAGAAGAATGAGAAACCAATTCCTTTTGGATTAAGATTTGATTGTATTCAATGCCAAAAAGAAGTTAAAGAAGAATGGGAAACCAATTCCTTTTGGATTAAAACTTGATTGTATTCAATGCCAAAAGAACTTAAAGAAGAATGAGAAACCAATTCCTTTTGGATTAAGACTTGATTGTATTCAATGCCAAAAAGAATATAAAGAAGAATGAGAAACCAATTCCTTTTGGATTAAAACTTGATTGTATTCAATGCCAAAAAGAACTTAAAGAAGAATGAGAAACCAATTCCTTTTGGATTAAGACTTGATTGTATTCAATGCCAAAATGAAGTTAAAGAAGAATGAGAAAGCAATTCCTTTTGGATTAAGACTTGATTGTATTCAATGCCAAAAAGAAGTTAAAGAAGAATGGGAAACCAATTCCTTTTGGATTAAGACTTGATTGTATTCAATGCCCAAAAGAAGTTAAAGAAGAATGAGAAACCAATTCCTTTTGGATTAAGACTTGATTGTATTCAATGCCAAAAAGAATATAAAGAAGAATGAGAAACCAATTCCTTTTGGATTAAGACTTGATTGTATTCAATGCCAAAAAGAACTTAAAGAAGAATGAGAAACCAATTCCTTTTGGATTAAGACTTGATTGTATTCAATGCCAAAAAGAACTTAAAGAAGAATGAGAAACCAATTCCTTTTGGATTAAGACTTGATTGTATTCAATGCCAAAAGAACTTAAAGAAGAATGAGAAACCAATTCCTTTTGGATTAAGACTTGATTGTATTCAATGCACAAAAGAAGTTAAAGAAGAATGAGAAACCAATTCCTTTTGGATTAAGACTTGATTGTATTCAATGCACAAAAGAAGTTAAAGAAGAATGGGAAACCAATTCCTTTTGGATTAAGACTTGATTGTATTCAATGCCAAAAAGAACTTAAAGAAGAATGAGAAACCAATTCCTTTTGGATTAAGACTTGATTGTATTCAATGCACAAAAGAAGTTAAAGAAGAATGAGAAACCAATTCCTTTTGGATTAAGATTTGATTGTATTCAATGCCAAAAAGAAGTTAAAGAAGAATGGGAAACCAATTCCTTTTGGATTAAGACTTGATTGTATTCAATGCCAAAAAGAACTTAAAGAAGAATGAGAAACCAATTCCTTTTGGATTAAGACTTGATTGTATTCAATGCCCAAAAGAAGTTAAAGAAGAATGGGAAACCAATTCCTTTTGGATTAAGACTTGATTGTATTCAATGCCAAAAAGAAGTTAAAGAAGAATGAGAAACCAATTCCTTTTGGATTAAGACTTGATTGTATTCAATGCCAAATGAACTTAAAGAAGAAAGAGAAACCAATTCCTTTTGGATTAAGACTTGATTGTATTCAATGCCAAAAGAACTTAAAGAAGAATGAGAAACCAATTCCTTTTGGATTAAGACTTGATTGTATTCAATGCACAAAAGAAGTTAAAGAAGAATGAGAAACCAATTCCTTTTGGATTAAGATTTGATTGTATTCAATGCCAAAAAGAAGTTAAAGAAGAATGGGAAACCAATTCCTTTTGGATTAAAACTTGATTGTATTCAATGCCAAAAGAGCTTAAAGAAGAATGAGAAACCAATTCCTTTGGGATTAAAACTTGATTGTATTCAATGGCAAAAAAACTTAAAGAAGAATGAGAAACCAATTCCTTTTGGATTAAGACTTGATTGTATTCAATGCACAAAAGAAGTTAAAGAAGAATGAGAAACCAATTCCTTTTGGATTAAGACTTGATTGTATTCAATGCCCAAAAGAAGTTAAAGAAGAATGAGAAACCAATTCCTTTTGGATTAAGACTTGATTGTATTCAATGCCAAAAAGAACTTAAAGAAGAATGAGAAACCAATTCCTTTTGGATTAAGACTTGATTGTATTCAATGCTCAAAAGAACTTAAAGAAGAATGAGAAACCAATTCCTTTTGGATTAAGATTTGATTGTATTCAATGCCAAAAAGAACTTAAAGAAGAATGAGAAACCAATTCCTTTTGGATTAAGACTTGATTGTATTCAATGCCAAAAGAACTTAAAGAAGAATGAGAAACCAATTCCTTTTGGATTAAGACTTGATTGTATTCAATGCACAAAAGAAGTTAAAGAAGAATGAGAAACCAATTCCTTTTGGATTAAGACTTGATTGTATTCAATGCCAAAAAGAATGGCAAACCAATTCCTTTTGGATTAAGACTTGATTGTATTCAATGCCAAAAAGAATATAAAGAAGAATGGGAAACCAATTCCTTTTGGATTAAGACTTGATTGTATTGAATGCAAAAAGAAGTTAAAGAAGAATGGGAAACCAATTCCTTTTGGATTAAGACTTGATTGTATTCAATGCACAAAAGAAGTTAAAGAAGAATGAGAAACCAATTCCTTTTGGATTAAAACTTGATTGTATTCAATGCCAAAAAGAACTTAAAGAAGAATGAGAAACCAATTCCTTTTGGATTAAGACTTGATTGTATTCAATGCCAAAAAGAACTTAAAGAAGAATGAGAAACCAATTCCTTTTGGATTAAGACTTGATTGTATTCAATGCACAAAAGAAGTTAAAGAAGAATGAGAAACCAATTCCTTTTGGATTAAGATTTGATTGTATTCAATGCCAAAAAGAAGTTAAAGAAGAATGGGAAACCAATTCCTTTTGGATTAAGACTTGATTGTATTCAATGCCCAAAAGAAGTTAAAGAAGAATGGGAAACAAATTCCTTTTGGATTAAGACTTGATTGTATTCAATGCCCAAAAGAATTTAAAGAAGAATGGGAAACAAATTCCTTTTGGATTAAGACTTGATTGTATTAAAACTTGATTGTATTCAATGCCAAAAAGAATATACAGAAGAATGAGAAACCAATTCCTTTTGGATTAAGACTTGATTGTATTCAATGCCAAAAAGAACTTAAAGAAGAATGAGAAACCAATTCCTTTTGGATTAAGATTTGATTGTATTCAATGCCAAAAAGAACTTAAAGAAGAATGAGAAACCAATTCCTTTTGGATTAAGACTTGATTGTATTCAATGCCAAAAAGAACTTAAAGAAGAATGAGAAACCAATTCCTTTTGGATTAAGACTTGATTGTATTCAATGCACAAAAGAAGTTAAAGAAGAATGAGAAACCAATTCCTTTTGGATTAAGACTTGATTGTATTCAATGCCAAAAAGAAGTTAAAGAAGAATGGGAAACCAATTCCTTTTGGATTAAGACTTGATTGTATTCAATGCCAAAAGAACTTAAAGAAGAATGAGAAACCAATTCCTTTTGGATTAAGACTTGATTGTATTCAATGCACAAAAGAAGTTAAAGAAGAATGAGAAACCAATTCCTTTTGGATTAAGATTTGATTGTATTCAATGCCAAAAAGAAGTTAAAGAAGAATGAGAAACCAATTCCTTTTGGATTAAGACTTGATTGTATTCAATGCATAAAAGAAGTTAAAGAAGAATGAGAAACCAATTCCTTTTGGATTAAGACTTGATTGTATTCAATGCCAAAAAGAAGTTAAAGAAGAATGAGAAACCAATTCCTTTTGGATTAAGACTTGATTGTTTTCAATGCCAAAAGAAGTTAAAGAAGAATGAGAAACCAATTCCTTTTGGATTAAGACTTGATTGTATTCAATGCCCAAAAGAAGTTAAAGAAGAATGAGAAACCAATTCCTTTTGGATTAAGACTTGATTGTATTCAATGCCAAAAAGAACTTAAAGAAGAATGAGAAACCAATTCCTTTTGGATTAAGACTTGATTGTATTCAATGCCAAAAAGAACTTAAAGAAGAATGAGAAACCAATTCCTTTTGGATTAAGACATGATTATATTCAATGCTCAAAAGAAGTTAAAGAAGAATGAGAAACCAATTCCTTTTGGATTAAGACTTGATTGTATTCAATGCCAAAAAGAACTTAAAGAAGAATGAGAAACCAATTCCTTTTGGATTAAGACTTGATTGTATTCAATGCACAAAAGAACTTAAAGAAGAATGAGAAACCAATTCCTTTTGGATTAAGACTTGATTGTATTCAATGCCCAAAAGAGCTTAAAGAAGAATGAGAAACCAATTCCTTTTGGATTAAGACTTGATTGTATTCAATGCCAAAAAGAAGTTAAAGACGAATGGTAAACCAATTCCTTTTGGATTAAAACTTGATTGTATTGAATGCCAAAAAGAACTTAAAGAAGAATGAGAAACCAATTCCTTTTGGATTAAGACTTGATTGTATTCAATGCCAAAAAGAAGTTAAAGAAGAATGAGAAACCAATTCCTTTTGGATTAAGACTTGATTGTATTCAATGCACAAAAGAACTTAAAGAAGAATGAGAAACCAATTCCTTTTGGATTAAGACTTGATTGTATTCAATGCACAAAAGAACTTAAAGAAGAATGAGAAACCAATTCCTTTTGGATTAAGGCTTGATTGTATTCAATGCCAAAAGAAGTTAAAGAAGAATGAGAAACCAATTCCTTTTGGATTAAGACTTGATTGTATTCAATGCCAAAAAGAACTTAAAGAAGAATGAGAAACCAATTCCTTTTGGATTAAGACTTGATTGTATTCAATGCCAAAAAGAAGTTAAAGAAGAATGAGAAACCAATTCCTTTTGGATTAAGACTTGATTGTATTCAATGCACAAAAGAAGTTAAAGAAGAATGAGAAACCAATTCCTTTTGGATTAAGACTTGATTGTATTCAATGCCCAGAAGAACTTAAAGAAGAATGAGAAAACAATTCGTTTTGGATTAAGACTTGATTGTATTCAATGCTAAAAGAAGTTAAAGAAGAAAGAGCAACCAATTCCTTTTGGATTAAGACTTGATTGTATTCAATGCCAAAAGAAGTTAAAGAAGAATGAGAAACCAATTCCTTTTGGATTAAGACTTGATTGTATTCAATGCCAAAAAGAACTTAAAGAAGAATGAGAAACCAATTCCTTTTGGATTAAGACTTGATTGTATTCAATGCCAAAAAGAAGTTAAAGAAGAATGAGAAACCAATTCCTTTTGGATTAAGACTTGATTGTATTCAATGCCAAAAAGAATATAAAGAAGAATGAGAAACCAATTCCTTTTGGATTAAGACTTGATTGTATTCAATGGCCAAAAGAAGTTAAAGAAGAATGAGAAACCAATTCCTTTTGGATTAAGACTTGATTGTATTCAATGCCCAAAAGAAGTTAAAGAAGAATGAGAAACCAATTCCTTTTGGATTAAGACTTGATTGTATTCAATGCCAAAAAGAACTTAAAGAAGAATGAGAAACCAATTCCTTTTGGATTAAGACTTGATTGTATTCAATGCACAAAAGAAGTTAAAGAAGAATGAGAAACCAATTCCTTTTGGATTAAGACTTGATTGTATTCAATGCACAAAAGAAGTTAAAGAAGAATGAGAAACCAATTCCTTTTGGATTAAGACTTGATTGTATTCAATGCCAAAAGAAGTTAAAGAAGAATGAGAAACCAATTCCTTTTGGATTAAGACTTGATTGTATTCAATGCCAAAAAGAAGTTAAAGAAGAATGAGAAACCAATTCCTTTTGGATTAAGACTTGATTGTATTCAATGCCAAAAAGAAGTTAAAGAAGAATGAGAAACCAATTCCTTTTGGATTAAGACTTGATTGTATTCAATGCCAAAAAGAACTTAAAGAAGAATGAGAAACCAATTCCTTTTGGATTAAGACTTGATTGTATTCAATGCACAAAAGAAGTTAAAGAAGAATGAGAAACCAATTCCTTTTGGATTAAGACTTGATTGTATTCAATGCCAAAAGAAGTTAAAGAAGAATGAGAAACGAATTCCTTTTGGATTAAGACTTGATTGTATTCAATGCCAAAAAGAAGTTAAAGAAGAATGAGAAACCAATTTCTTTTGGATTAAGACTTGATTGTATTCAATGCCAAAAGAACTTAAAGAAGAATGAGAAACCAATTCCTTTTGGATTAAGACTTGATTGTATTCAATGCCAAAAGAACTTAAAGAAGAATGAGAAACCAATTCCTTTTGGATTAAGACTTGATTGTATTCAATGCCAAAAGAATATAAAGAAGAATGAGAAACCAATTCCTTTTGGATTAAGACTTGATTGTATTCAATGCCAAAAGAACTTAAAGAAGAATGGGGAACCAGTTCCTTTTGGATTAAGGCTTGATTGTATTCAATGCCAAAAAGAACTTAAAGAAGAATGAGAAACCAATTCCTTTTGGATTAAGACTTGATTGTATTCAATGCACAAAAGAAGTTAAAGAAGAATGAGAAACCAATTCCTTTTGGATTAAGACTTGATTGTATTCAATGCCAAAAAGAACTTAAAGAAGAATGAGAAAACAATTCCTTTTGGATTAAGAGTTGATTGTATTCAATGCCAAAAGGAATTTAAAGGAGAATGAGAAACCAATTCCTTTTGGATTAAGACTTGATTGTATTCAAGGCCAAAAAGAACTTAAAAAAGAATGAGAAACCAATTCTTTTTGCATTAAGACTTGATTGTATTCAATGCACAAAAGAAGTTCAGGAAGAATGTAAACCAATTCCTTGTGGATTAAGGCTTGATTGTATTCAATGCCCAAAAGAAGTTAAAGAAGAATGGGAAACCAATTCCTTTTGGATTAAGACTTGATTGTATTCAATGCCAAAAAGAACTTAAAGAAGAATGAGAAACCAATTCCTTTTGGATTAAGACTTGATTGTATTCAATGCAAAAGAAGTTAAAGAAGAATGAGAAACCAATTCCTTTTCGATTAAGATTTGATTGTATTCAACGCCATAATGAAGTTAACGATGAATGCGAATCGAATTCCTTTTGGATTAAAACTTGATTGTATTCAATGCCAACAAGAACTTAAAGAAGAATGAGAAACCAATTCCTTTTGGATTAAGACTTGATTGTATTCAATGCCAAAAAGAACTTAAAGAAGAATGAGAAACCAATTCCTTTTGGATTAAGACTTGATTGTATTCAATGCCAAAAAGAACTTAAAGAAGAATGAGAAACCAATTCCTTTTGGATTAAGACTTGATTGTATTCAAGGCCTAAAAGAACTTAAAAAAGAATGACAAAGCAATTCCTTTTGGATTAAGACTTGATTGTATTCAATGCCAGAAAGAACTTAAAAAAGAATGAGAAACCAATTCTTTTTGGATTAAGACTTGATTGTATTCAATGCACAAAAGAAGTTCAGGAAGAATGTAAACCAATTCCTTGTGGATTAAGGCTTGATTGTATTCAACGCCCAAACGAAGTTAAAGAAGAATGGGAAACCAATTCCTTTTGGATTAAGGCTTGATTGTATTCAATGCCAAAAAGAACTTAAAGAAGAATGAGAAACCAATTCCTTTTGGATTAAGACTTGATTGTATTCAATGCACAACAGAAGTTAAAGAAGAATGAGAAACCAATTCCTTTTGGATTAAGATTTGATTGTATTCAATGCCAAAAAGAAGTTAAAGAAGAATGGGAAACCAATTCCTTTTGGATTAAAACTTGATTGTATTCAATGCGAAAAAGAATTTAAAGAAGAATGAGAAACCAATTCCTTTTGGATTAAGACTTGATTGTATTCAATGCCAAAAAGAATATAAAGAAGAATGAGAAACCAATTCCTTTTGGATTAAGACTTGATTGTATTCAATGCCAAAAAGAACTTAAAGAAGAATGAGAAACCAATTCCTTTTGGATTAAGATTTGATTGTATTCAAGGCCAAAAAGAACTTAAAAAAGAATGAGAAACCAATTCCTTTTGGATTAAGACTTGATTGTATTCAAGGCCTAAAAGAACTTAAAAAAGAATGAGAAACCAATTCTTTTTGGATTAAGACTTGATTGTATTCAATGCACAAAAGAAGTTCAGGAAGAATGTAAACCAATTCCTTGTGGATTAAGGCTTGATTGTATTCAACGCCCAAACGAAGTTAAAGATGAATGGGAAATCAATTCCTTTTGGCTTAAGACTTGATTGTATTCAATGCCAAAAAGAACTGAAAGAAGAATGAGCAACCAATTCCTTTTGGATTAAGACTTGATTGTATTCAATGCACAACAGAAGTTAAAGAAGAATGAGAAACCAATTCCTTTTGGATTAAGATTTGATTGTATTCAATGCCAAAAAGAAATTAAAGAAGAATGGGAAACCAACTCCTTTTGGATTAAAACTTGATTGTATTCAATGCGAAAAAGAATTTAAAGAAGAATGAGAAACCAATTGCTTTTGGATTAAGACTTGATTGTATTGAATGCCAAAAAGAATATAAAGAAGAATGAGAAACCAATTCCTTTTGGATTAAGACTTGATTGTATTCAATGCCAAAAAGAACTTAAAGAAGAATGAGAAACCAATTCCTTTTGGATTAAGACTTGATTGTATTCAATGCCAAAAAGAACTTAAAGAAGAATGAGAAACCAATTCCTTTTGGATTAAGACTTGATTGTATTCAATGCACAAAAGAAGTTAAAGAAGAATGAGAAACCAATTCCTTTTGGATTAAGATTTGATTGTATTCAATGCCAAAAAGAAGTTAAAGAAGAATGGGAAACCAATTCCTTTTGGATTAAGACTTGATTGTATTCAATGCCCAAAAGAAGTTAAAGAAGAATGAGAAACCAATTCCTTTTGGATTAAGACTTGATTGTATTCAATGCCAAAAAGAACTTAAAGAAGAATGAGAAAACAATTCCTTTTGGATTAAGACTTGATTGTATTCAATGCCAAAAAGCATATAAAGAAGAATGAGAAACCAATTCCTTTTGGATTAAGACTTGATTGTATTCAATGCCAAAAAGAACTTAAAGAAGAATGAGAAACCAATTCCTTTTGGATTAAGACTTGATTGTATTCAATGCCAAAAGAACTTAAAGAAGAATGAGAAACCAATTCCTTTTGGATTAAGACTTGATTGTATTCAATGCCAAAAAGAACTTAAAGAAGAATGAGAAACCAATTCCTTTTGGATTAAGACTTGATTGTATTCAATGCACAAAAGAAGTTAAAGAAGAATGTAAACCAATTCCTTGTGGATTAAGGCTTGATTGTATTCAACGCCGAAAAGAAGTTAAAGAAGAATGAGAAACCAATTCCTTTTGGATTAAGACTTGATTGTATTCAATGCCAAAAAGAACTTAAAGAAGAATGAGAAACCAATTCCTTTTGGATTAAGACTTGATTGTATTCAATGCACAAAGAAGTTAAAGAAGAATGAGAAACCAATTCCTTTTGGATTAAGATTTGATTGTATTCAATGCCAAAAAGAACTTAAAGAAGAATGGGAAACCAATTCCTTTTGGATTAAAACTTGATTGTATTCAATGCACTTAAAGAAGAATGAGAAACCAATTCCTTTTGGATTAAGACTTGATTGTATTCAATGCCAAAAAGAATATAAAGAAGAATGAGAAACCAATTCCTTTTGGATTAAGACTTGATTGTATTCAATGCCAAAAAGAACTTAAAGAAGAATGAGAAACCAATTCCTTTTGGATTAAGACTTGATTGTATTCAATGCCAAAAAGAACTTAAAGAAGAATGAGAAACCAATTCCTTTTGGATTAAGACTTGATTGTATTCAATGCACAAAAGAAGTTAAAGAAGAATGAGAAACCAATTCCTTTTGGATTAAGACTTGATTGTATTCAATGCCAAAAAGAAGTTAAAGAAGAATGAGAAACCAATTCCTTTTGGATTAAGACTTGATTGTATTCAATGCACGAAAGAAGTTAAAGAAGAATGACCAACCAATTCCTTTTGGATTAAGACTTGATTGTATTCAATGCCAAAAAGAATATAAAGAAGAATGAGAAACCAATTCCTTTTGGATTAAGACTTGATTGTATTCAATGCCAAAAGAGCTTAAAGAAGAATGAGAAACCAATTCCTTTTGGATTAAGACTTGATTGTATTCAATGCCTAAAAGAACTTAAAGAAGAATGAGAAACCAATTCCTTTTGGATTAAGACTTGATTGTATTCAATGTAGAAAAGAACTTAAAGAAGAATGAGAAACCAATTCCTTTTGGATTAAGACTTGATTGTATTCAATGCACAAAAGAAGTTAAAGAAGAATGAGAAACCAATTCCTTTTGGATTAAGACTTGATTGTATTCAATGCCCAAAAGAAGTTAAAGAAGAATGGGAAACCAATTCCTTTTGGATTAAGACTTGATTGTATTCAATGCCATAAAGAACTTAAAGAAGAATGAGAAACCAATTCCTTTTGGATTAAGACTTGATTGTATTCAATGCCAAAAGAATATAAAGAAGAATGAGAAACCAATTCCTTTTGGATTAAGACTTGATTGTATTCAATGCATAAAAGAAGTTAAAGAAGAATGAGAAACCAATTCCTTTTGGATTAAGACTTGATTGTATTCAATGCCAAAAAGAACTTAAAGAAGAATGAGAAACCAATTCCTTTTGGATTAAGACTTGATTGTATTCAATGCCAAAAAGAAGTTAAAGAAGAATGAGAAACCAATTCCTTTTGGATTAAGACTTGATTGTATTCAATGCCAAAAGAAGTTAAAGAAGAATGAGAAACCAATTCCTTTTGGATTAAGACTTGATTGTATTCAATGCCCAAAAGAAGTTAAAGAAGAATGGGAAACCAATTCCTTTTGGATTAAGACTTGATTGTATTCAATGCCAAAAAGAACTTAAAGAAGAATGAGAAACCAATTCCTTTTGGATTAAAACTTGATTGTATTCAATGCCAAAAAGAACTTAAAGAAGAATGAGAAACCAATTCCTTTTGGATTAAGACTTGATTGTATTCAATGCACAAAAGAAGTTAAAGAAGAATGAGAAACCAATTCCTTTTGGATTAAGACTTGATTGTATTCAATGCCAAAAAGAAGTTAAAGAAGAATGAGAAACCAATTCCTTTTGGATTAAGACTTGATTGTATTCAATGCCCAAAAGAAGTTAAAGAAGAATGAGAAACCAATTCCTTTTGGATTAAGACTTGATTGTATTCAATGCCAAAAAGAACTTAAAGAAGAATGAGAAACCAATTCCTTTTGGATTAAGACTTGATTGTATTCAATGCCAAAAAGAATATAAAGAAGAATGAGAAACCAATTCCTTTTGGATTAAGACTTGATTGTATTCAATGCCAAAAAGAACTTAAAGAAGAATGAGAAACCAATTGCTTTTGGATTAAGACTTGATTGTATTGAATGCGAAATAGAACTTAAAGAAGAATGAGAAACCAATTCCTTTTGGATTAAGACTTGATTGTATTCAATGCACAAAAGAAGTTAAAGAAGAATGAGAAACCAATTCCTTTTGGATTAAGACTTGATTGTATTCAATGCACAAAAGAAGTTAAAGAAGAATGAGAAACCAATTCCTTTTGGATTAAGACTTGATTGTATTCAAGGCCAAAAAGAACTTAAAAAAGAATGAGAAACCAATTCCTTTTGGATTAAGACTTGATTGTATTCAAGGCCTAAAAGAACTTAAAAAAGAATGAGAAACCAATTCCTTTTGGATTAAGACTTGATTGTATTCAATGCACAAAAGAAGTTAAAGAAGAATGAGAAACCAATTCCTTTTGGATTAAGACTTGATTGTATTCAATGCCCAAAAGAAGTTAAAGAAGAATGGGAAACCAATTCCTTTTGGATTAAGACTTGATTGTATTCAATGCCAGAAAGAACTTAAAGAAGAATGAGCAACCAATTCCTTTTGGATTAAGACTTGATTGTATTCAATGCACAACAGAAGTTAAAGAAGAATGAGAAACCAATTCCTTTTGGATTAAGATTTGATTGTATTCAATGCCAAAAAGAAGTTAAAGAAGAATGGGAAACCAACTCCTTTTGGATTAAAACTTGATTGTATTCAATGCGAAAAAGAACTTAAAGAAGAATGAGAAACCAATTCCTTTTGGATTAAGACTTGATTGTATTCAATGCCAAAAAGAATATAAAGAAGAATGAGAAACCAATTCCTTTTGGATTAAGACTTGATTGTATTCAATGCCAAAAAGAACTTAAAGAAGAATGAGAAACCAATTCCTTTTGGATTAAGACTTGATTGTATTCAATGCCAAAAAGAACTTAAAGAAGAATGAGAAACCAATTCCTTTTGGATTAAGACTTGATTGTATTCAATGCACAAAAAGAATATAAAGAAGAATGAGAAACAAATTCCTTTTGGATTATGATTTGATTGTATTCAATGCCAAAAAGAAGTTAAACAACAATGGGAAACCAATTCCTTTTGGATTAAGACTTGATTGTATTCAATGCCCAAAAGAAGTTAAAGAAGAATGGGAAACCAATTCCTTTTGGATTAAGACTTGATTGTATTCAATGCCAAAAAGAATATAAAGAAGAATGAGAAACCAATTCCTTTTGGATTAAGACTTGATTGTATTCAATGCCAAAAAGAACTTAAAGAAGAATGAGAAACCAATTCCTTTTGGATTAAGACTTGATTGTATTCAAGGCCAAAAAGAACTTAAAAAAGAATGAGAAACCAATTCCTTTTGGATTAAGACTTGATTGTATTCAGGGCATAAAAGAACTTAAAAAAGAATGAGAATCCAATTCCTTTTGGATTAAGACTTGATTGTATTCAATGCACAAAAGAAGTTAAAGAAGAATGAGAAACCAATTCCTTTTGGATTAAGACTTGATTGTATTCAATGCCCAAAAGAAGTTAAAGAAGAATGGGAAATCAATTCCTTTTGGCTTAAGACTTGATTGTATTCAATGCCAGAAAGAACTTAAAGAAGAATGAGCAACCAATTCCTTTTGGATTAAGACTTGATTGTATTCAATGCACAACAGAAGTTAAAGAAGAATGAGAAACCAATTCCTTTTGGATTAAGATTTGATTGTATTCAATGCCAAAAAGAAGTTAAAGAAGAATGGGAAACCAATTCCTTTTGGATTAAAACTTGATTGTATTCAATGCCAAAAAGAACTTAAAGAAGAATGAGAAACCAATTCCTTTTGGATTAAGACTTGATTGTATTCAATGCCAAAAGAATATAAAGAAGAATGAGAAACCAATTCCTTTTGGATTAAGACTTGATTGTATTCAATGCACAAAAGAAGTTAAAGAAGAATGAGAAACCAATTCCTTTTGGATTAAGACTTGATTGTATTCAATGCCCAAAAGAAGTTAAAGAAGAATGAGAAACCAATTCCTTTTGGATTAAGACTTGATTGTATTCAATGCCAAAAAGAACTTAAAGAAGAATGAGAAACCAATTCCTTTTGGATTAAGACTTGATTGTATTCAATGCCAAAAAGAAGTTAAAGAAGAATGAGAAACCAATTCCTTTTGGATTAAGACTTGATTGTATTCAATGCCCAAAAGAAGTTAAAGAAGAATGAGAAACCAATTCCTTTTGGATTAAAACTTGATTGTATTCAATGCCAAAAAGAACTTAAAGAAGAATGAGAAACCAATTCCTTTTGGATTAAGACTTGATTGTATTCAATGCACAAAAGAACTTAAAGAAGAATGAGAAACCAATTCCTTTTGGATTAAGACTTGATTGTATTCAATGCCAAAAAGAAGTTAAAGAAGAATGAGAAACCAATTCCTTTTGGATTAAGACTTGATTGTATTCAATGCCAAAAGAAGTTAAAGAAGAATGAGAAACCAATTCCTTTTGGATTAAGACTTGATTGTATTCAATGCCAAAAAGAACTTAAAGAAGAATGAGAAACCAATTCCTTTTGGATTAAGACTTGATTGTATTCAATGCACAAAAGAAGTTAAAGAAGAATGAGAAACCAATTCCTTTTGGATTAAGACTTGATTGTATTCAATGCCCAAAAGAAGTTAAAGAAGAATGGGAAACCAATTCCTTTTGGATTAAGACTTGATTGTATTCAATGCCAAAAAAACTTAAAGAAGAATGAGAAACCAATTCCTTTTGGATTAAGACTTGATTGTATTCAATGCACAAAAGAAGTTAAAGAAGAATGAGAAACCAATTCCTTTTGGATTAAGACTTGATTGTATTCAATGCAGAAAAGAAGTTAAAGAAGAATGAGAAACCAATTCCTTTTGGATTAAGACTTGATTGTATTCAATGCCAAAAAGAATATAAAGAAGAATGAGAAACCAATTCCTTTTGGATTAAGACTTGATTGTATTCAATGCCCAAAAGAAGTTAAAGAAGAATGAGAAACCAATTCCTTTTGGATTAAGACTTGATTGTATTCAATGCCAAAAAGAACTTAAAGAAGAATGAGAAACCAATTCCTTTTGGATTAAGACTTGATTGTATTCAATGCCAAAAAGAAGTTAAAGAAGAATGAGAAACCAATTCCTTTTGGATTAAGACTTGATTGTATTCAATGCACAAAAGAAGTTAAAGAAGAATGAGAAACCAATTCCTTTTGGATTAAGACTTGATTGTATTCAATGCCCAAAAGAAGTTAAAGAAGAATGAGAAACAAATTCCTTTTTGATTAAGACTTGATTGTATTCAATAAACAAAAGAAGTTAAAGAAGAATGTGAAACCAATTCCTTTTGGATTAAGACTTGATTGTATTCAATGCCAAAAAGAACTTAAAGAAGAAAGGGAAACCAATTCCTTTTGGATTAAGACTTGATTCCAATCAATAGCCAAAAGAACTTAAAGAAGAATGAGAAACCAATTCCTTTTGGATTAAGACTTGATTGTATTCAATGCACAAAAGAAGTTAAAGAAGAATGAGAAACCAATTCCTTTTGGATTAAGACTTGATTGTATTCAATGCACAAAAGAAGTTAAAGAAGAATGAGAAACCAATTCCTTTTGGATTAAGACTTGATTGTATTCAATGCCGAAAAGAAGTTAAAAAAGAATCTGAAACCAATTCCTTTTGGATTAAGACTTGATTGTATTCAATGCCCAAAAGAACTTAAAGAAGAATGAGAAACCAATTCCTTTTGGATTAAGACTTGATTGTATTCAATGCACAAAAGAAGTTAAAGAAGAATGAGAAACCAATTCCTTTTGGATTAAGACTTGATTGTATTCAATGCACAAAAGAAGTTAAAGAAGAATGGGAAACCAATTCCTTTTGGATTAAAACTTGATTGTATTCAATGCCCAAAAGAACTTAAAGAAGAATGGGAAACCAATTCCTTTTGGATTAAGACTTGATTGTATTCAATGCCAAAAAGAACTTAAAGAAGAATGAGAAACCAATTCCTTTTGGATTAAGACTTGATTGTATTCAATGCACAAAAGAAGTTAAAGAAGAATGAGAAACCAATTCCTTTTGGATTAAGACTTGATTGTATTCAATGCCCAAAAGAAGTTAAAGAAGAATGAGAAACCAATTCCTTTTGGATTAAGACTTGATTGTATTCAATGCCAAAAAGAACTTAAAGAAGAATGAGAAACCAATTCCTTTTGGATTAAGGCTTGATTGTATTCAATGCCAAAAAGAAGTTAAAGAAGAATGAGAAACCAATTCCTTTTGGATTATGGCTTGATTGTATTCAATGCCAAAAAGAACTTAAAGAAGAATGACAAACCAATTCCTTTTGGATTAAGACTTGATTGTATTCAATGCCAAAAAGAACTTAAAGAAGAATGAGAAACCAATTCCTTTTGGATTAAGACTTGATTGTATTCAATGCCCAAAAGAAGTTAAAGAAGAATGGGAAACCAATTCCTTTTGGATTAAAACTTGATTGTATTCAATGCCAAAAAGAACTTAAAGAAGAATGAGAAACCAATTCCTTTTGGATTAAGACTTGATTGTATTCAATGCACAAAAGAACTTAAAGAAGAATGACAAACCAATTCCTTTTGGATTAAGATTTGATTGTATTCAATGCCAAAAAGAACATAAAGAAGAATGAGAAACCAATTGCTTTTGGATTAAGACTTGATTGTATTCAACGCTGAAAAGAAGTTAAAGAAGAATGGGAAACCAATTCCTTTTGGATTAAGACTTGATTGTATTCAATGCCAAAAAGAACTTAAAGAAGAATGAGAAACCAATTCCTTTTGGATTAAGACTTGATTGTATTCAATGCACAAAAGAAGTTAAAGAAGAATGAGAAACCAATTCCTTTTGGATTAAGACTTGATTGTATTCAATGCCCAAAAGAAGTTAAAGAAGAATGGGAAATCAATTCCTTTTGGCTTAAGACATGATTGTATTCAATGCCAGAAAGAACTTAAAAAAGAATGAGCAACAATTTCCTTTTGGATTAAGATTTGATTGTTTTCAATGCACAACAGAAGTTAAAGAAGAATGAGAAACCAATTCCTTTTGGATTAAGACTTGATTGTATTCAATGCCAAAAAGAATAACCAATTCCTTTTGGATTAAGACTTGATTGTATTCAATGCCAAAAAGAACTTAAAGAAGAATGAGAAACCAATTCCTTTTGGATTAAGACTTGATTGTATTCAATGCAGAAAAGATGTTAAAGAAGAATGAGAAACCAATTCCTTTTGGATTAAGACTTGATTGTATTCAATGCCAAAAAGAATATAAAGAAGAATGAGAAACCAATTCCTTTTGGATTAAGACTTGATTGTATTCAATGCCCAAAAGAAGTTAAAGAAGAATGAGAAACCAATTCCTTTTGGATTAAGACTTGATTGTATTCAATGCCAAAAAGAACTTAAAGAAGAATGAGAAACCAATTCCTTTTGGATTAAGACTTGATTGTATTCAATGCAGAAAAGATGTTAAAGAAGAATGAGAAACCAATTCCTTTTGGATTAAGACTTGATTGTATTCAATGCACAAAAGAAGTTAAAGAAGAATGAGAAACCAATTCCTTTTGGATTAAGACTTGATTGTATTCAATGCCCAAAAGAAGTTAAAGAAGAATGAGCAACCAATTCCTTTTGGATTAAGACTTCATTGTATTCAATGCAGAACAGAAGTTAAAGAAGAATGAGAAACCAATTCCTTTTGGATTAAGATTTGATTGTATTCATTGCCAAAAAGAAGTTAAAGAAGAATGGGAAACCAATTCCTTTTGGATTAAGGCTTGATTGTATTCAATGCCAAAAAGAACTTAAAGAAGAATGAGAAACCAATTCCTTTTGGATTAAGACTTGATTGTATTCAATGCACAAAAGAAGTTAAAGAAGAATGAGAAACCAATTCCTTTTGGATTAAGACTTGATTGTATTCAATGCCAAAAAGAAGTTAAAGAAGAATGAGAAACCAATTCCTTTTGGATTAAGACTTGATTGTATTCAATGCCCAAAAGAAGTTAAAGAAGAATGGGAAACCAATTCCTTTTGGATTAAGACTTGATTGTATTCAATGCCAAAAAGAACTTAAAGAAGAATGAGAAACCAATTCCTTTTGGATTAAGACTTGATTGTATTCAATGCACAAAAGAAGTTAAAGAAGAATGAGAAACCAATTCCTTTTGGATTAAGATTTGATTGTATTCAATGCCAAAAAGAAGTTAAAGAAGAATGGGAAACCAATTCCTTTTGGATTAAAACTTGATTGTATTCAATGCCAAAAAGAACTTAAAGAAGAATGAGAAACCAATTCCTTTTGGATTAAGACTTGATTGTATTCAATGCCAAAAAGAACTTAAAGAAGAATGAGAAACCAATTCCTTTTGGATTAAGACTTGATTGTATTCAATGCACAAAAGAAGTTAAAGAAGAATGAGAAACCAATTCCTTTTGGATTAAGACTTGATTGTATTCAATGCACAAAAGAAGTTAAAGAAGAATGGGAAACCAATTCCTTTTGGATTAAGACTTGATTGTATTCAATGCCAAAAAGAACTTAAAGAAGAATGAGAAACCAATTCCTTTTGGATTAAGACTTGATTGTATTCAATGCACAAAAGAAGTTAAAGAAGAATAGGAAACCAATTCCTTTTGGATTAAGACTTGATTGTATTCAATGCCAAAAAGAACTTAAAGAAGAATGAGAAACCAATTCCTTTTGGATTAAGACTTGATTGTATTCAATGCAGAAAAGAAGTTAAAGAAGAATGAGAAACCAATTCCTTTTGGATTAAGACTTGATTGTATTCAATGCCAAAAAGAATATAAAGAAGAATGAGAAACCAATTCCTTTTGGATTAAGACTTGATTGTATTCAATGCCCAAAAGAAGTTAAAGAAGAATGAGAAACCAATTCCTTTTGGATTAAGACTTGATTGTATTCAATGCCCAAAAGAAGTTAAAGAATAATGAGAAACCAATTCCTTTTGGCTTAAGATTTGATTGTATTCAATGCCAAAAAGAACTTAAAGAAGAATGGGAAACCAATTCCTTTTGGATTAAAACTTGATTGTATTCAATGCCAAAAAGAACTTAAAGAAGAATGAGAAACCAATTCCTTTTGGATTAAGACTTGATTGTATTCAATGCCAAAAGAATATAAAGAAGAATGAGAAACAAATTCCTTTTGGATTAAGGCTTGATTGTATTCGATGCCCAAACGAAGTTAAACAAGAATGGGAAACCAATTCCTTTTGGATTAAGACTTGATTGTATTCAATGCCTAAAAGAACTTAAAGAAGAATGAGAAACCAATTCCTTTTGGATTAAGACTTGATTGTATTCAATGCACAAAAGAAGTTAAAGAAGAATGAGAAACCAATTCCTTTTGGATTAAGATTTGATTGTATTCAATGCCAAAATGAAGTTAAAGAAGAATGGGAAACCAATTCCTTTTGGATTAAAACTTGATTGTATTCAATGCCAAAAAGAATATAAAGAAGAATGAGAAACCAATTCCTTTTGGATTAAGACTTGATTGTATTCAATGCCCAAAAGAAGTTAAAGAAGAATGGGAAACCAATTCCTTTTGGATTAAGACTTGATTGTATTTGTAACACCCTACTAATTTTATGTTATGCTTAAGTCATAGCATGAAACTAGTCAGGTCGTGTTTCCGTGTTGATACTTTACTTACCTTTCTTGTCTTTAAATCGTCTCTATTGATGAAACGGCATACTATTATATTAAAAATGAAACGAACCGAAATGAAATATCATCAAGATAAATATAGTACAATAATGTCATTGCATACATGTAAACATTCATATATATCAGAAGCCACTTTTCAGTTTATGTACAAAGTTCTAAAGTAGAACACATACAGGACTAGTGTATCAGGAAGATCATCATACCCTCATCTGCCAAAATACCCTATGGTCCTCAAAGGACATTTCGTAATCTATTACTAACCCTACAGTCAAACCCATGACCCAAAGCTACATGCTGTCCAGAAGAGGGTCATACTGTACAACATCCCCTGCCGCTAAACTACTCCGTCAGGTAGCCGTTAGCCATGCCAGGCTCGGCCGGTGTATAATCTACACTGGGTCCTGAGGAGGAAGAGGGTGACGAGCCAGTAGCCTCGGAGGGGTCACTCTCGGAACTCAGCGGGACGTCACGGCTGCCTGCGGTGGTGACTCAGGAGCAGGGTCAGCGGGTGCAGGAGGACCAGGATGCGGGTGTGCCATATGTAGAGGGATGGCAATATAAGGGGTAGCAGGATCGAAGATGGGATGGTGTAAAGGAACATCAAAGTTCCTGTCGCTGAAGAGGTACAAACGAAAGTTGCAAGAACCAGCTATGTACAACGAGTCTAACTCCAGGTCATGGTGGAACTGTAATGCAGGAATCTCAATGAAGAGGGTGGCTGTGGAGTCCATCGCCAATGTCTGAGAATGATGCGGGAGACACAAAACGGGGTGAGAATTTCAAGAAAATTCTCAGTAGGGTTCGAGTTATACTGGTACTGTCGTCACATACATTCTCAGTTGCCTCGGGTTTTATTTAAATATAAAACAGGTGTTCAAGCTGAAAAGTCCAGTTCGTGAGTTTAAGAAAATGTCTGGTCCGAGGCAAGATTCAGTTTTTACTTTACATTGACATAAGAAACCACATAGATTACTAATACGGATACACAGAATGGTAATCGAAATAAATAAATGCATAGCAGTGAGCAATTATAACATACAATTGTAAACATCTTGATGCAACTATCTCATGTATTCATGCTTTCATGTAATCATGTATACTCATTCTTGAACTTTCCTTCATAAAACTTTTCATTTCTTTTCATCATTTTTCCATCTCTTGGTCCCCTGGGAGTTCTTGGCCATTTAGACTCCTGGGTAATAGTCTGCTTATCAGGATCGAGCTCGTTCCTATACAGGAATGCCGGGTTTACTTTCCCCGAACTTCCCACCGATCTATTCCCATTAACTTTCTATCCGGGGCTGGCCCAAGTAGTATGGAACTTGCATAATAGCACAATTCTTTTCATAGCTTTCATGGCTTTCTTAAGAATGTATATGCATTCACATGTAATTCATAACTTGTACATGGGTCCTACCGAAATTTCGGCAGCATTACGGAACGTGTCCGCTTCCCCATGAATAGTGCCAGCCAATCAATACATCAATGTATCACAAGAAACACCAATTCACAATTATACTTCAACATAGAACTCAAATCCATATCAAATTCATTAAGACAGAAATCCTGCCTCATCATATTCAACCAACCCGGTTCTTGTAATTCATGACACAATTTCATTTTAACTCATTTGGACCTCAACTTTAAGTATGTTACCGGGTTATATGTCTATTTTCTAACCTCTTTGGTCCCATCAAGTTTCGGTATCTATAACTAAAGATATCTAAACTTTATCTCGGCCTGCCCATTGACTAGCCAGAATCAGGCAACTAAAAGTAGAAATTCACTAAAAATCGAAAACTCACTCAAATCAGACGAAATTGGCCTCATATTAAAGCTAACAGGACAACCTTTCATATAAAAAAAGTTCCATTTCATTTGCCTTAATAGGGCTTGAGTTACAAGCCCCGAAACTTAGCCTTCCTGAACTGCCCTGTGTTGGCCTGGTTTGGACATAGGGTGATTTCTTCAAATCACTGGGAACAACTGAGTTGATAACAAACTCGGAATTTCTTTGGATGTTGTTCTCCTATGTGTAAGCTTTCCAACAAAATTAGTTTCACTCGATTTGGAGTTGTATAGGGTGAGTTACACCCTTAAGAACCTATTCTGCCCAGAACCAGAGTCAAAACCCTAGGTCGAGATTCAAAAATTCATATCTACCTCAATTCTGATCCAAAATCCTTATATGATATGTCTATGGAAAGCCCTAGATGTTTAGTTTCATATAAAAATACTTTCATCAGATTTGACCGATTGTAGGCGGCGCTGTACGCTCCGCCATACGGACTGCCGTGGACTCTCCACCAAGACAGCACCTTCATCCATTTAATTCTCTTAGTTTTCTTCTTCTAATCCTACTTCTAACTCAAAATCTTCTATTAATCCAAGCATAATTATTCATTTCACACATCAATTAAGGTGAAAATGATTCAGTCCAGCCAGCCAAATATATAGATTTGATGTAAGATATTAAAAACCCCTACCTTTGATTTAAGTGTCTTGTGCTGAATTCTTGGAGTTTGGATGAACAAGGCTGGAACTTAGCTTGAGTTTTGGGTGTGTGAGCAAGAGAGAAAGTGAGCTGAAGGAGAAGAGGAAATGCAACGTGAATGATGGTCAGAATCAAAGGGGAAGAATGTGTTATATAGGCATGAATGAGAGTTAACTTGGAAGGTTGTGATTGGCCTATAAACATACGGTCAAGTTTCAGCCAACCTTGCTCTCCACGTTGCCTTCTTTGTGTGGTATAATCACTCTCCACGCTCCACATTGCCTAAAGTGGGAGTTTCTAGCATATTCTGGAAACGAAATCGGAACTCGTAGGTTCTATAAAGTCGGAACTCGTGAACCTCCTATATATGAAGTCGGAACTCAGAAAACATCCAGTCTAGTTGAAACTTGAAAGCAGAGCCCGGTGTGAAGCCAAGCACTTAAAGTCGGAACTCGGGAACTATAAATTTCTATCCCGGAACTCGGAAGATATAGAAATGAGAGCTACTAACATTGAACTCAAGATCGGAACTCACAATGTCAGAATTCGGAATACAGTCAGTTCATTTGAGCCTCAGAGACTAAGTCGGAAATCGAACATTTTGCTCTTTGATCGATAAGGTCGGAAGTCGTAACTTGTACTGAAGTGGAAGACGAACTCGTAAGTTGGAAGTATCATCCACTTCATTTCAGCTCACGAAATCGGAAGTCGTAAGCTTCATTCATTAAATCGGAGACCGTAAGCTGCATGCATTAGGTCGGAAATCGGAAAAGTCCCTTGTAAGCCTTGGAACGAAGTCGGAAGTCGAAGCTAATATTGAGACCGGAAGCTGAACTGTAAGACAAACTCGGAAATCGTAAATCCTTGTCATCGCCTTTTGAAGAGGAAATCTGGAGGTCGTGAGTACTATGAACTCGGAAGTCGGAAGTCGTGGATGTTACAGTATTCAATGCCCAAAAGAGCTTAAAGAAGAATGAGAAACCAATTCCTTTTGGATTAAGACTTGATTGTATTCAATGCCAAAAAGAATATAAAGAAGAATGGGAAACCAATTCCTTTTGGATTAAGATTTGATTGTATTCAATGCCGAAAAGAAGTTAAAGAAGAATGGGAAACCAATTCCTTTTGGATTAAAACTTGATTGTATTCAATGCCAAAAAGAATATAAAGAAGAATGAGAAACCAATTCCTTTTGGATTAAGACTTGATTGTATTCAATGCCAAAAAGAACTTAAAGAAAAATGGGAAACCAATTCCTTTTGGATTAAGGCTTGATTGCATTCAATGCCAAAAAGAACTTAAAGAAGAATGAGAAACCAATTCCTTTTGGATTAAGACTTGATTGTATTCAATGCACAAAAGAAGTTAAAGAAGAATGAGAAACCAATTCCTTTTGGCTTAAGATTTGATTGTATTCAATGCCAAAAAGAACTTAAAGAAGAATGGGAAACCAATTCCTTTGGGATTAAAACTTGATTGTATTCAATGCCAAAAAGAACTTAAAGAAGAATGAGAAACCAATTCCTTTTGGATTAAGACTTGATTGTATTCAATGCACAAAAGAAGTTAAAGAAGAATGAGAAACCAATTCCTTTTGGATTAAGACTTGATTGTATTCAATGCCAAAAAGAACTTAAAGAAGAATGGGAACCAATTCCTTTTGGATTAAGGCTTGATTGTATTCAATGCCAAAAAGAACTTAAAGAAGAATGAGAAACCAATTCCTTTTGGATTAAGACTTGATTGTATTCAATGCCAAAAAGAACTTAAAGAAGAATGAGAAACCAATTCCTTTTGGATTAAGACTTGATTGTATTCAATGCCAAAAAGAACTTAAAGAAGAATGGGAAACCAATTCCTTTTGGATTAAGGCTTGATTGTATTCAATGCCAAAAAGAACTTAAAGAAGAATGAGAAACCAATTCCTTTTGGATTAAGACTTGATTGTATTCAATGCACAAAAGAAGTTAAAGAAGAATGAGAAACCAATTCCTTTTGGCTTAAGATTTGATTGTATTCAATGCCAAAAAGAACTTAAAGAAGAATGGGAAACCAATTCCTTTGGGATTAAAACTTGATTGTATTCAATGCCAAAAAGAACTTAAAGAAGAATGAGAAACCAATTCCTTTTGGATTAAGACTTGATTGTATTCAATGCACAAAAGAAGTTAAAGAAGAATGAGAAACCAATTCCTTTTGGATTAAGATTTGATTGTATTCAATGCCAAAAAGAACATAAAGAAGAATGAGAAACCAATTCCTTTTGGATTAAGGCTTGATTGCATTCAATGCCAAAAAGAACTTAAAGAAGAATGAGAAACCAATTCCTTTTGGATTAAGACTTGATTGTATTCAATGCCCAAAAGAAGTTAAAGAAGAATGAGAAACCAATTCCTTTTGGATTAAGACTTGATTGTATTCAATGCCAAAAAGAACTTAAAGAAGAATGAGAAAACAATTCCTTTTGGATTAAGACTTGATTGTATTTAACGCCCAAAAGATGTTAAAGAAGAATGAGCAACCAATTCCTTTTGGATTAAGACTTCATTGTATTCAATGCAGAACAGAAGTTAAAGAAGAATGAGAAACCAATTCCTTTTGGATTAAGATTTGATTGTATTCAATGCCCAAAAGAAGTTAAAGAAGAATGAGAAACCAATTCCTTTTGGATTAAGACTTGATTGTATTCAATGCCCAAAAGAGCTTAAAGAAGAATGAGAAACCAATTCCTTTTGGATTAAGACTTGATTGTATTCAATGCCAAAAAGAACTTAAAGAAGAATGAGAAACCAATTCCTTTTGGATTAAGACTTGATTGTATTCAATGCAGAAAAGATGTTAAAGAAGAATGAGAAACCAATTCCTTTTGGATTAAGACTTGATTGTATTCAATGCCCAAAAGAAGTTAAAGAAGAATGAGAAACCAATTCCTTTTGGATTAAGGCTTGATTGTATTCAATGCCAAAAAGAACTTAAAGAAGAATGGGAAACCAATTCCTTTTGGATTAAAACTTGATTGTATTCAATGCCAAAAAGAACTTAAAGAAGAATGAGAAACCAATTCCTTTTGGATTAAGACTTGATTGTATTCAATGCCCAAAAGAAGTTAAAGAAGAATGGGAAACCAATTCCTTTTGGATTAAGACTTGATTGTATTCAATGCCAAAAAGAACTTAAAGAAGAATGAGAAACCAATTCCTTTTGGATTAAGACTTGATTGTATTCAATGCACAAAAGATGTTAAAGAAGAATGAGAAACCAATTCCTTTTGGATTAAGACTTGATTGTATTCAATGCACAAAAGAAGTTAAAGAAGAATGAGAAACCAATTCCTTTTGGATTAAGACTTGATTGTATTCAATGCCGAAAAGAAGTTAAAGAAGAATGGGAAACCAATTCCTTTTGGATTAAGACTTGATTGTATTCAATGCCCAAAAGAAGTTAAAGAAGAATGGGAAATCAATTCCTTTTGGCTTAAGACTTGA
>JAVHNO010000192.1:0-16827 GCA_031439595.1 Pterocarpus santalinus | reverse complement strand
TCTTTGACTTTAAGTTCTTTTGGAGATTGATTGGAAGTAAGTTTTAATCCAGAAGGAATTGGTTTCGCTTTGTTCTTTAAGTTCTTTTGGCCATTGATTGAAAGCAAGTCTTATTCCTTAAGGAATTGGTTTCTCTTTGACCTTTAAGTTCCTTTGGTGATTGATTGGAAGCAAGTCTTAAAGAATTGGTTTCTCTTTGACCTTTAAGTTCTTTTGGAGATTGATTGGAAGCAAGTCTTAATCCTTAAGGAATTAGGTTCTCTTTATTCTTTCAGTTCTTTTAGCCATTGATTGAAAGCAAGTCTTACTCCTGAAGGAATTGGTTTCTCTTTGACCTTTAAGTTTCTTTGGAGATTGATTGGAAGCAAGTCTTAATCCTTAAGGAATTGGTTTCTCTTTGTTCTTTAAGTTCTTTTGGCCATTGATTGAAAGCAAGTCTTATTCCTTAAGGAATTGGTTTCTCTTTGACCTTTAAGTTCTTTTGGCCATTGATTGGAAGCAAGTCTTAATCCTTAAGGAATTGGTTTCTCTTTATTCTTTAAGTTCTTTTGGCCATTGATTGAAAGCAAGTCTTATTCCTTAAAGAATTGGTTTCTCTTTGACCTTTAAGCTCTTTTGGAGGCTGATTGGAAGCAAGTCTTAATCCATAAGGAATTGGTTTCTCTTTGTTCTTTAAGTTATTTTAGCCATTGATTGAATGCAAGTCTAATTCCTTAAGGAATTGGTTTCTCTTTGTTCTTTAAGTTCTTCTGGCCATTGATTGAAGCAAGTCTTAATCTTTAAGGAATTGGTTTCTCTTCATCCTTTAAGTTCCTTTGGCCATAATCCTTAAGGAATTCGTTTCTCTTTATTCTTTAAGTTCTTTTGGCCATTGATTGAAAGCAAGTCTTAATCCATAAGGAATTGGTTTCTCTTCATTCTTTAAGTTCTTTTGGCCATTGATTGAAATCACGTCTTAATCCTTAAGGAATTGGTTTCTCTTTGACCATAAAGTTCTTTTGGAGATTGATTGGAAGCAAGTCTTAATCCTTAAGGAATTGGTTTCTCTTTGTTTTTTAAGTTCTTTTGGCCACTAATTGAAAGCAAGTCTTATTCCTTAAGTTCTTTTGGAGATTGATTGAAAGCAAGTCTTAATCCATAAGGAATTGGTTTCTCTTTGTTCTTTAAGTTCTTTTGGCCATTGATTGATAGCAAGTCTTATTCCTTAAGGAATTGGTTTCTCTTTGTTCTTTAAGTTCTTTTGGCCGTTGATTGAAGCAAGTCTTATCTTAAGGAATTGGTTTCTCTTATTCTTTAAGTTCTTTTTGCCATTGATTGAAGCAAGTCTTATCCTTAAGGAATTGGTTTCTCTTTGATTCTTTAAGTTCTTTTGGAGCATTGATTGGAAGCAAGTCTTAATCCTTAAGGAATTGGTTTCTCTTTATTCTTTAAGTTCTTTTAGCCATTGATTGCAAGCAAGTCTTATTCCTTAAGGAATTGATTTCACTTTGACTTTAAGTACTTTTAGCCATTGATTGGTAGCAAGTCTTAGTCCTTAAGCAATTGGTTTCTCTTTATTCTTCAAGTCCTTTTAGCCATTGATTTGAAAGCAAGTCTTATTCCTTAAGGAATTGGTTCTCTTTGACCTTTAAGTACTTTTGGAGATCGATTGGGAGCAAGTCATAATACTTAAGGAATTGGTTTCTCTTTACTCTTAAAGTTCTTTTGGCCATTGATTGAATGCAAGTCCTATTCTATATGGAATTGGTTTCTCTTTATTCTTTATGTTCTTTTGGAGATTGATTGGAAGCAAGTCTTAATCCTTAAGGAATTGGTTTCTCATTATTCTTTAAGTTCTTTTGGCCATTGATTGCAAGCAAGTCTTTATCCTTTACGAATTGGTTTATCCTTGTCATTTAAGTTCTTTTGGCCATTTATTGGAAGCAAGACTTAATCCATAATGAATTGGTTTCACTTTGTAAGTTATGATCTTTTTGGCCATTGATTGGAAGCAAGTCTTAATCCTTAAGGAATTGGTTTCTCATTATTCTTTAAGTTCTTTTGGCTATTGATTGGAAGCAAGTCTTAATCCTTATGAATTGGTTTATCCTTGTCGTTTAAGTTCTTTTGGCCATTGATTGCAAGCAAGATTTAATCCATGATGAATTGGTTTCACTTTGCAAGTTATGTTCTTTTGGGCATTGATTGGAAGCAAGTCTTAATCCTTAAGGAATCGGTTTCTCATTATTCTTTAAGTTCTTTTGGCAATTGATTGGATGCAAGTCTTTATCCTTTGCGAATATGTTTATCCTTGTCCTTTAAGTTCTTTTGGCCATTTATTGGAAGCAAGACTTAATCCATAATGAATTGGCTTCACTTTGTAAGTTATGTTCTTTTGGCCATTGATTGGAAGCAAGTCTTAATCCTTAAGGAATTGGTTTCTCATTATTCTTTAAGTTCTTTTGGCCATTGATTGGAAGCAAGTCTTTATTCTTTACGAATTGGTTTATCCTTGTGCTTTAAGTTCTTTTGGCCATTTATTGGAAGCAAGACTTAATCCGTAATGAATTGGTTTCACTTTGTCAGTTATGTTCCGTTTGCCATTGATTGGAAGCAAGTCTTAATCCTTAAGGAATTGGTTTCTCATTATTCTTTAAGTTCTTTTGGCCATTCATTGGAAGCAAGTCTTTATCCTTTGCGAATTGGTTTATCCTTGTCCTTTAAGTTCTTTTGGCCTTTTATTGGAAGCAAGACTTAATCCATAATGAATTGGTTTCACTTTGTAAGTTATGTTCTTTTGGCCATTGATTGGAAGCAAGTCTTAATCCTTAAGGAATTGGTTTCTCATTATTCTTTAAGTTCTTTTGGCCATTGATTGGAAGCAAGTCTTTATCCTTACTGAATTGGTTTATCCTTGTCCTTTAAGTTCTTTTGGCCATTGATTGGAAGCAAGACTTAATCCATAATGAATTGGTTTCACTTTGTAAGTTATGTTCTTTTGGCCATTGATTGGAAGCAAGTCTTAAATCCTTAAGTAATTGGTTTCTCATTATTCTTTAAGTTCTTCTGCCCATTGATTGGTAGCAAGTCTTTATCCTTTACGAATTGGTTTATCCTTGTCCTTTAAGTTCTTTTGGCCATTTATTGGAAGCAAGACATAATCCATAATGAATTGGTTTCACTTTGTAAGTTATGTTCTTTTGGCCATTGATTGGAAGCAAGTCTTAATCTTAAGGAATTGTTTTCTCTTTATTCCATAAGTTCTTTTGGCCATTGATTGCAAGCAAGTCTTTATCCTTCTGAATTGGTTTATCCTTGTCCTTTAAGTTCTTTTGGCCATTTGATTGGAAGCAAGACTTAATCCATAATGAATTGGTTTCACTTTGTAAGTTATGTTCTTTTGGCCATTGATTGGAAGCAAGTCTTAATCCTTAAGGAATTGGTTTCTCATTATTCTTTAAGTTCTTTTGGCCATTGATTGGAAGCAAGTCTTTATCCTTACTTAATTGGTTTATCCTTGTCCTTTAAGTTCTTTTGGCCATTGATTGGAAGCAAGACTTAATACATAATGAATTGGTTTCACTTTGTAAGTTATGTTCTTTTGGCCATTAAGTGGAAGCAAGTCTTAATCCTTAAGGAATTGGTTTCTCATTATTGTTTAAGTTCTTTTGGCCATTGATTGGAGCAAGTCTTTATCCTTTACGAATTGGTTTATCCTTGTCCTTTAAGTTCTTTTGGCCATTTATTGGAAGCAAGACTTAATCCATAATGAATTGGCTTCACTTTGTAAGTTATGTTCTTTTGGCCATTGATTGGAAGCAAGTCTTAATCCTTAAGGAATTGGTTTCTCATTATTCTTTAAGTTCTTTTGGCCATTGATTGGAAGCAAGTCTTTATCCTAGAATTGGTTTATCCTTGTCCTTTAAGTTCTTGGCCATTGATTGGAAGCAAGACTTAATCCATAATGAATTGGTTTCACTTTGTAAGTTATGTTCTTTTGGCCATTGATTGATTGAAGCAAGTCTTAATCCTTAAGAATTGGTTCTCATTATTCTTTAAGTTCTTTTGGCCATTCATTGGAAGCAAGTCTTTATCCTTACTGAATTGGTTTATCCTTGTCCTTTACGTTCTTTTGGCCATTGATTGGAAGCAAGACTTAATCCATAATGAATTGGTTTCACTTTGTAAGTTATGTTCTTTTGGCCATTGATTGGAAGCAAGTCTTAATCCTTAAGGAATTGGATTCTTATTATTCTTTAAGTTCTTTTGGCCACTGATTTGAAGCAAGTCTTTATCCTTTATGAATTGGATTATCCTTGTCCTTTAAGTTCTTTTGGCCATTGATTGGAAGCAAGACTTAATCCATAATGAATTGGTTTCACTTTGTAAGTTATGTTCTTTTGGGCATTGATTGGAAGCAAGTCTTAATCCTTAAGGAATTGGTTTCTCATTATTCTTTCAGTTCTTTTGGCCAATCATTGGAAGCGAGTCTTTATCCTTTACGAATTGGTTTATCCTTGCCCTTTAAGTTCTTTTGGCCATTGATTGGAAGCAAGACTTAATCCATAATGAATTGGTTTCACTTTGTAAGTTATGTTCTTTTGGCCATTGATTGGAAGCAAGTCTTAATCCTTAAGGAATTGGTTTCTCATTATTCTTAAAGTTCTTTTGGCCATTGATTGGAAGTAAGTCTTTATCCTTACTGAATTGGTTTATCCTTGTCCTTTAAGTTCTTTTGGCCATTGATTGGAAGCAAGACTTAATCCATAATGAATTGGTTTCACTTTGTAAGTTATGTTCTTTTGGCCATTGATTGGAAGCAAGTCTTAATCCTTAAGGAATTGGTTTCTCATTATTCTTTAAGTTCTTTTGGCCATTGATTGGAAGCAAGTCTTTATCCTTTATGAATTGGTTTATCCTTGTCCTTTATGTTCTTTTGGCCATTTATTGGAAGCAAGACTTAATCCATAATGAATTGGTTTCACTTTGTAAGTTATGTTCTTTTGGCCATTGATTGGAAGCAAGTCTTAATCCTTAAGGAATTGGTTTCTCATTATTCTTTAAGTTGTTGTGGCCATTCATTGGAAGCAAGTCTTTAACCTTTGCATATTGGTTTATCCTTGTCCTTTAAGTTCTTTAGTCCATTGATTGAAGCAAGACTTAATCCATAATGAATTGGTTTCACTTTGTAAGTTATGTTCTTTTGGCCATTGATTGGAAGCAAGTCTTAATCCTTAAGGAATTGGTTTCTCATTATTCTTTAAGTTCTTTTGGCCATTGATTGGAAGCAAGTCTTTATCCTTTACGAATTGGTTTATCCTTGTCCTTTAAGTTCTTTTGGCCATTGATTGGAAGCAAGACTTAATCCATAATGAATTGGTTTCACTTTGTAAGTTATGTTCTTTTGGCCATTGATTGGAAGCAAGTCTTAATCCTTAAGGAATTGGTTTCTCATTATTCTTTAAGTTCTTTTGGCCATTCATTGGAAGCAAGTCTTTATCTTTTCGCAATTGGTTTATCCTTGGCCTTTAAGTTCCTTTGGCCATTGATTGGAAGCAAGACATAATCCGTAATGAATTGGTTTCACTTTGTAAGTTATGTTCTTTTGGCCATTGATTGGAAGCAAGTCTTAATCCTTAAGGAATTGGTTTCTCATTATTCTTTAAGTTCTTTTGGCCATTGATGGGAAGGAAGTCTTTATCCTTATGAATTGGTTTATCCTTGTCCTTTAAGTTCTTTTGGCCATTGATTGGAAGCAAGACTTAATCCATAATGAATTGGTTTCACTTTGTAAGTTATGTTCTTTTGGCCATTGATTGGAAGCAAGTCTTAATCCTTAAGGAATTGGTTTCTTATTATTCTTTAAGTTCTTTTGGCCAATCATTGGAAGAAGTCTTTATCCTTCTGAATCGGTTTATCCTTGCCCTTTAAGTTCTGTTGGCCATTTATTGGAAGCAAGACTTAATCCATAATGAATTGGTTTCACTTTGTAAGTTATGTTCTTTTGGCCATTGATTGGAAGCAAGTCTTAATCCTTAAGGAATTGGTTTCAGCTTATTCTTTAAGTTCTTTTGGCCATTGATTGGAAGCAAGTCTTTATCCTTTACGGATTGGTTCATCCTTGTCCTTTAAGTTCTGTTGGGCATTTATTGGTAGCAAGACTTAATCCATAATGAATTGGTTTATCTTTGTAAGTTAAGTTCTGTTGGCCATTGATTGGAAGCAAGTCTTAATCCTTAATGAATTGGTTTCTCATTATTCTTTAAGGTCTTTTGGCCATTGAGTGGAAGCAAGTCTTTATCCTTTACGAATTGGTTTATCCTTGTCCTTTAAGTTCTTTTGGCCATTTATTGGAAGCAAGACTTAATCCATAATGAATTGGTTTCATCTTTGTAAGTTATGTTCTTTTGGCCATTGATTGGAAGCAAGTCTTAATCCTTAAGGAATTGGTTTCTCATTATTCTTTAAGTTCTTTTGGCCATTGATTGGAAGCAAGTCTTTATCCTTTACGAATTGGTTTATCCTTGTCCTTTAAGTTCTTTTGTCCATGGATTGGAAGCAAGACTTAATCCATAATGAATTGGTTTCACTTTGTAAGTTATGTTCTTTTGGCCATTGATTGGAAGCAAGTCTTAATCCTTAAGGAATTGGTTTCTCATTATTCTTTAAGTTCTTTTGGCCATTGATTGGAAGCAAGTCTTTATCCTTTGCGAATTGGTTTATCCTTGTCCTTTAAGTTCTTTTGGCCATTGATTGGAAGCAAGACTTAATCCATAATGAATTGGTTTCACTTTGAAAGTTATGTTCTTTTGGCCATTGATTGGAAGCAAGTCTTAATCCTTAAGGAATTGGTTTCTCATTATTCTTTAAGTTCTTTTGGCCATTGATTGGAAGCAAGTCTTTATCCATTACGAATTGGTTTACCCCTGTCCTTTAAGTTCTTTTGGCCATTTATTGGAAGCAAGACTTAATCCATAATGAATTGGTTTCACTTTGTAAGTTATGTTCTTTTGGCCATTGATTGGAAGCAAGTCTTAATCCTTAAGGAATTGGTTTCTCATTATTCTTTAAGTTCTTTTGGCCATTGATTGGAAGCAAGTCTTATCCTTTTTACGAATTGGTTTATCCTTGTCCTTTAAGTTCTTTTGGCCATTTATTGGAAGCAAGACTTAATCCATAATGAATTGGTTTCACTTTGTAAGTTATGTTCTTTTGGCCATTGATTGGAAGCAAGTCTTAATCCTTAAGGAATTGGTTTCTCATTATTCTTTAAGTTCTTTTGGCCATTGATTGGAAGCAAGTCTTTATCCTTTAGGAATTGGTTTATCCTTGTCCTTTAAGTTCTTTTGGCCATTGATTGGAAGCATGACTTAATCCATAATGAATTGGTTTCACTTTGTAAGTTATGTTCTTTTGGGCATTGATTTGAAGCAAGTCTTAATCCTTAAGGAATTGGTTTCTCATTATTCTTTAAGTTCTTTTGGCCATTGATTGGAAGCAAGTCTTTATCCTTTAGGAATTGGTTTATCCTTGTGCTTTAAGTTCTTTTTTGGCCATTGATTGAAAGCAAGACTTAATCCATAATGAATTGGTTTCACTTTGTAAGTTATGTTCTTTTGGCCATTGATTGGAAGCAAGTCTTAATCCTTAAGGAATTGGTTTCTCATTATTCTTTAAGTTCTTTTGGCCATTCATTGGTAGCAAGTCTTTATCCTTACTGAATTCGTTTATCCTTCTCCTTGAAGTTCTTTTGGCCATTGATTGGAAGCAAGACTTAATCCATAATGAATTGGTTTCACTTTGTAAGTTATGTTCTTTTGGCCATTGATTGGAAGCAAGTCTTAATCCTTAAGAAATTGGTTTCTCATTATTCTTTAAGTTCTTTTGGCCATTGATTGGAAGCAAGTCTTTATCCTTTACGAATTGGTTTATCCTTGTCCTTTAAGTTCTTTTGGCCATTGATTGGAAGCAAGACTTAATCCATAATGAATTGGTTTCACTTTGTAAGTTATGTTCTTTGGCCATTGATTGGAAGCAAGTCTTAATCCTTAAGGAATTGGTTTCTCATTATTCTTTAAGTTCTTTGGCCATTGATTGGAAGCAAGTCTTTATCCTTTACTGAATTGGTTTATCCTTGTCTTTTAAGTTCTTTTGGCCATTGATTGGAAGCAAGACTTAATCCATAATGAATTGGTTTCACTTTGTAAGTTATGTTCTTTTTGGCCATTGATTGGAAGCAAGTCTCAATCCTTATGGAATTGGTTTCTCATTATTCTTTAAGTTCTTATGGCCATTGATTTATCCTTGTCCTTAAAGTTCTTTTGGCCATTGATTGGAAGCAAGACTTAATACATAATGAATTGGTTTCACTTTGTAAGTTATGTTCTTTTGGCCATTGATTGGAAGCAAGTCTTAATCCTTAAGGAATTGGTTTCTCATTATTCTTTAAGTTCTTTTGGCCATTGATTGGAAGCAAGTCTTTATCCTTTACTAAATTGGTTTATCCTTGTCCTTTAAGTTCTTTTAGCCATTGATTGGATCCAAGACTTAACCCATAACGAATTGGTTTCACTTTGTAAGTTATGTTCTTTTGGCCATTGATTGGAAGCAAGTCTTAATCCTTAAGGAATTGGTTTCTCATTATTCTTTAAGTTCTTTTGGCCATTGATTGGAAGCAAGTCTTTATCCTTTACGAATTGGTTTATCCTTGTCCTTTAAGTTCTTTTGGCCATTGATTGGAAGCAAGACTTAATCCATAATGAATTGGTTTCACTTTGTAAGTTATGTGCTGTTGGCCTTTGATTGAAGCAAGTCTTAATCCTTAGGAATTGGTTTCTCATTATTCTTTAAGTTCTTTGGCCATTGATTGGAAGCAAGTCTTTATCCTTCTGAATTGGTTTATCCTTGTCCTTTAAGTTCTTTTGGCCATTGATTGGAAGCAAGACTTAATCCATAATGAATTGGTTTCACTTTGTAAGTTATGTTCTTTGGCCATTGATTGGAAGCAAGTCTTAATCCTTCAGGAATTGGTTTCTCATTATTCTTTAAGTTCTTTTGCCATTGATTGGAAGCAAGTCTTTAACCTTTTCGAATTGGTTTATCCTTGTCCTTTAAGTTCTTTTCGCCATTTATTGGAAGCAAGACTTAATCCATAATGAATTGGTTTCACTTGGTAAGTTATGTTCTTTTGGCCATTGATTGGAAGCAAGTCTTAATCCTTAAGGAATTGGTTTCTCATTATTCTTTAAGTTCTTTTGGCCATTGATTGGAAGCAAGTCTTTATCCTTTACGAATTGGTTTATCCTTGTCCTTTAAGTTCTTTTGGCCATTGATTGGAAGCAAGACTTAATCCATAATGAATTGGTTTCACTTTGTAAGTTATGTTCTTTTGGCCATTGATTGGAAGCAAGTCTTAATCCTTAAGGAATTGGTTTCTCATTATTCTTTAAGTTCTTTTTGGCCATTCATTGGAAGCAGGTCTTTATCCTTTACGAATTGGTTTATCCTTGCCCTTTAAGTTCTTTTGGCCATTGATTGGAAGCAAGAGTTAATCCATAATGAATTGGTTTCACTTTGTAAGTTATGTTCTGTTGACCATTGATTGGAAGCAAGTCTTAATCCTTAAGGAATTGGTTTCTCATTATTCTTTAAGGTCTTTTGGCCATTGAGTGGAAGCAAGTCTTTATCCTTTACGAATTGGTTTATCCTTGTCCTTTAAGTTCTTTTGGCCATTTATTGGAAGCAAGACTTAATCCATAATGAATTGGTTTCACTTTGTAAGTTATGTTCTTTTGGCCATTGATTGGAAGCAAGTCTGAATCCTTAAGGAATTGGTTTCTCATTATTCTTTAAGTTCTTTTGGCCACTGATTAGAAGCAAGTCTTTATCCTTTTCGAATTGGTTTATCCTTGTCCTTTAAGTTCTTTTGGCCATTGATTGGAAGCAAGACTTAATCCATAATGAATTGGTTTCACTTTGTAAGTTATGTTCTTTTGGCCATTGATTGGAAGCAAGTCTTAATCCTTAAGGAATTGGTTTCTCATTATTCTTTAAGTTCTTTTTGGCCACTGATTAGAAGCAAGTCTTTATCCTTTTCGAATTGGTTTATCCTTGTCCTTTAAGTTCTTTTGGCCATTTATTGGAAGCAAGACTTAATCCATAATGAATTGGTTTCACTTTGTAAGTTATGATCTTTTTGCCATTGATTTGAAGCAAGTCTTAATCCTTAAGGAATTGGTTTCTCATTATTCTTTTAAGTTCTTTGGCCATTGATTGGAAGCAAGTCTTTATCCTTTACAATTGGTTTATCCTTGTCCTTTAAGTTCTTTTGGCCATTGATTGGAAGCAAGACTTAATCCATAATGAATTGGTTTCACTTTGTAAGTTATGTTCTTTTGCCCATTGATTGGAAGCAAGTCTTAATCCTTAAGGAATTGGTTTCTCATTATTCTTTAAGTTCTTTTGGCCATTGATTGGAAACAAGTCTTTATCCTTTACGAATTCGGTTATCCTAGTACTTTAAGTTCTTTTGGCCATTTATTGGAAGTAAGACTTAATCCATAATGAATTGGTTTCACTTTGTAAGTTATGTTCTTTTGGCCATTGATTGGAAGCAAGTCTTTAATACTTAAGGAATTGGTTTCTCATTATTCTTTAAATTATTTTGGCCATTCATTGGAAGCAAGTCTTTATCCTTTACGAATTGGTTTATCCTTGCCCTTTAAGTTCTTTTGGCCATTGATTGGAAGCATGACTTAATCCATAATGAATTGGTTTCACTTTCAAAGTTATGTTCTTTTGGCCATTGATTGGAAGCAAGTCTTAATCCTTAAGGAATTGGTTTCTCATTATTCTTTAAGTTCTTTTGGCCATTCATTGGAAGCAAGTCTTTATCCTTACTGAATTGGTTTATCCTGTCCTTTAAGTTCTTTTGGCCATTTGATTGGAAGCAAGACTTAATCCATAATGAATTGGTTTTCACTTTGTAAGTTATGTTCTTTTGGCCATTGATTGGAAGCAAGTCTTAATCCTTTAAAATTGGTTTCTCATTATTCTTAAGTTCTTTTTTGGCCATTGATTGGAAGCAAGTCTTTATCCTTACAATTGGTTTATCCTTGTCCTTTAAGTTCTTTTGGCCATTGATTGGAAGCAAGACTTAATCCATAATGAATTGGTTTCACTTTGTAAGTTATGTCTTTTGGCCATTGATTGGAAGCAAAGTCTTAATCCTTAAGGAATTGGTTTCTCATTATTCTTTAAGTTCTTTTGGCATTGATTGGAAGCAAGTCTTTATCCTTTCTGAATTGGTTTATCCTTGTCCTTTAAGTTCTTTTGGCCATTAATTGGAAGCAAGCCTTAATCCATAATAAAATGGCTGTACTTTGTAAGTTATGTTCTTTTGGCCATTGATTGGAAGCAAGTCTTAATCCTTAAGGAATTGGTTTCTCATTATTCTTTAAGTTCTTTTGGCCATTGGTTGGAAGCAAGTCTTTATCCTTACTGAATTGGTTTATCCTTGTCCTTAAGTTCTTTTTGGCCATTTATTGGAAGCAAGACTTAATCCATAATGAATTGGTTTCACTTTGTAAGTTATGTTCTTTGGCCATTGATTGGAAGCAAGTCTTAATCCTAAGGAATTGGTTTCTCATTATTCTTTAAGTTCTTTTGGCCATTGATTGGAAGCAAAGTCTTTATCCTTCTTGTTGGTTTATCCTTGTCCTTTAAGTTCTTTTGGCCATTGATTGGAAAGCAAGACTTAATCCATAATGAATTGGTTTCACTTTGTAAGTTATGTTCTTTGGCCATTGATTGGAAGCAAGTCTTAATCCTTAAGGAATTGGTTCTCATTATTCTTTAAGTTCTTTTTGGCCATTGATTGGGAAGCGAGTCTTTGTCCTTTAGGAATTGGTTTATCCTTGTCCTTTAAGTTCTTTTGGCCATTTTTTGGAAGCAAGACTTAATCCATAATGAATTGGTTTCACTTTGTAAGTTATGTTCTTTTGGCCATTTGATTGGAAGCAAGTCTTAATCCTTAAGGAATTGGTTTCTCATTATTCTTTAAGTTCTTTTGGCCATTGATTGGAAGCAAGTCTTTATCCTTTACGAATTGGTTTATCCTTGTCCTTTAAGTTCTTTTGGCCATTGATTGGAAGTAAGACTTAATCCATAATGAATTCGCTTCACTTTGTAAGTTATGTTCTTTTGGCCATTGATTGGAAGCAAGTCTTAATCCTTAAGGAATTGGTTTCTCATTATTCTATAAGTTCTTTTGGCCATTGATTGGAAGCAAGTGTTTATCCTTTGAATTGGTTTATCATTGTCCTTTAAGTTCTTTTGGCCATTTGATTGGAAGCAAGTCTTAATCCATAATGAATTGGTTTCACTTTTGTAAGTTAAGTTCTTTTGGCCCATTGATTGGAAGCAAGTCTTAATCCTTAAGAATTGGTTTCTCATTATTCTTTAAGTTCTTTTGGCCATTGATTGGAAGCAAGTCTTAATCCTTAATGAATTGGTTTCATCATTGTCCTTTAAGTTCTTTTGGCCATTGATTGGAAGCAAGTCTTAACCCTTAAGGAATTGGTTTCTCATTGTTCTTTAAGTTCTTGTGGCCATTGATTGGAAGCAAGTCTTAATCCTTAAGGAATTTGTTTCTCATTATTCTTTAAGTTCTTTTGGCCATTGATTGGTAGCAAGTCTTTATCCTTAATGAATTGGTTTCATCTTTGTAAGTTAAGTTCTTTTGGCCGTTGATTGGAAGCAAGTCTTAATCCTTAAGGCATTGGTTTCACATTATTCTTTAAGTTTTTTTGGCCATTGATTGGAAGCAACTCTTCATCATTTAGGAATTCGTTTATCCTTGTCCTTTTAGTTCTTTTGGCCATTTGTTGGAGGTAAGACATAATCTATAATGAATTGGTTTCACTTGGTAAGTTATGTTCTTTTGGCCATTGATTGGAAGCAAGTCTTAATCCTTAAGGAATTGGTTTCTCATTATTCTTTAAGTTCTTTTGGCCATTGATTGGAAGCAAGTCTTTATCCTTTACGAATTGGTTTATCCTTGTCCTTTAAGTTCTTTTGGCCATTGATTGGAAGCAAGACTTAATCCATAATGAATTGGTTTCACTTTGTAAGTTATGTTCTTTTGGCCATTGATTGGAAGCAAGTCTTAATCCTTAAGGAATTGGTTTCTCATTATTTTTTAAGTTCTTTTGGCCATTGATTGGAAGCAAGTCTTTATCCTTTACGAATTGGTTTATCCTTGTCCTTTAAGTTCTTTTGGCCATTGATTGGAAGCAAGACTTAATCCATAATGAATTGGTTTCACTTTGTAAGTTATGTCTGTGGCCATTGATTGGAAGCAAGTCTTAATCCTTAAGGAATTGGTTTCTCATTATTCTTTAAGTTCTTTTGGCCATTCATTGGAAGCAAGTCTTTATCCTTTGCGAATTGGTTTATCCTTGTCCTTTAAGTTCTTTTGGCCATTGATTGGAAGCAAGACTTAATCCATAATGAATTGGTTTCACTTTGTAAGTTATGTTCTTTTGGCCATTGATTGGAAGCAAGTCTTAATCCTTAAGGAATTGGTTTCTCATTATTCTTTAAGTTCTTTTGCCCATTGATTGGAAGCAAGTCTTTATCCTTTACGAATTGGTTTATCCTTGTCCTTTAAGTTCTTTTGGCCATTTATTGGAAGCAAGACTTAATCCATAATGAATTGGTTTCACTTTGTAAGTTATGTTCTTTTGGCCAGTGATTGGAAGCAAGTCTTAATCCTTAAGGAATTGGTTTCTCATTTATTCTTCATGTTCTTTTGGCCGTTGGTTGGAAGCTAGTCTTGATCCTTTACTGAATTTGGTTTATCCTTGTCCTTTAAGTTCTTTTGGCCATTTATTGGAAGCAAGACTTAATCCATAATGAATTGGTTTCACTTTGTAAGTTATGTTCTTTGGCCATTGATTGGAAGCAAGTCTTAATCCATAAGGAATTGATTTCTCATTATTCTTTAATGGCTTAAATGGCCAATGATTGGAAAGCTAGTCTTAATCCTAAAGGAATTGGTTTCCATTTCTTCTTCAATGGCTTTCTTCCTTTGATTGGAAGTCAGTCTTAATGCTTAAGGAATTGTATTCTCTTTCTCTTTAAAATGGAATAAACAGAAATGATTGAGTGCCAGTTTTAATCCTCAAAGAATTGGTTTCCATTTCTTCCTTAATGGTTTTCTTCCTTTGATTGGAAGCTAGCCCTTAATGCTTAAGGAATTGGATGCTCTTTCTCTTTTAATGGCTTAAATGAAATGATTGAAAGCTAGTCTTATTCCTTAAGCATTTGGTTTCCATTTCTTCTTTTAATGGCTTTCTTCCTTTGATTGGAAGCTGGTCTTAATGCCACAAAGGAATTGGATTCTCTTTCTCTTTCAATGGCTGGAATGGAATGATTGAAAGCCGTCTTAATCCTTAAGGAATTGGTTTCCATTTCTTTCTTAATGGCTTTCTTCCTTTGATTGGGAAGCTAGTCTTAATGCTTAAGGAATTGGATTCTCTTTCTCTTAATAGCTTGAAATGGAATGATTGATATTAGTCTTAATCCTTAAGGGAATTGCCTCCATTTCTTCTTCAATGGCTTTCTCACTGGAAGCTGGGTCGTAATGCTTTAAGGAATTGGATTTCTCTTTCTTTTAATGGCATAAATGTGGAATGATTGAAAGCCAGTCTTAATCCCTTCAGCAATTGGTTTACATTTCTTCTTTAATGGCTTCTTCCTCGACGCTGGGAAGCTAGTCTTAATGGCTTACGGAATTGATTCTCTTTCTCTTTTAATGGCATAAATGGAATGATCGGAAAAGCTTAGTCTTAACTTTCCGAAAGAATTGGTTTCATTTCTTCTTTTTAATGGCTTTCTTCCTTTGATTTAGTTAGTCTTAATGCTTTAATGAATTGACTTCTCTTTCTTTTTTTAATGGGTGAAATGGAACAGACGATAGCTAGTCTTAATCCTTAAGGAATTGGCTCTCATTTCTTCTTCAATGGCTTTCTTCCTTTGATTGGAAGCTAGTCGTAATGCTTAAGGAATTGGATTCTCTTTCTCTTTTAATGGCATAAATGGAATGATTGAAAGCTAGTCTTAATCCTTCAGGAATTCGTTTCCATTTCTTTTCTTAATGGCTTTCTTCCCTTGATTGGAAACTAGTCTTAGCGCTTAATCTAATTAGATTCTCTTTTCTTTTAATGGCTTTAATTGGAATGATTGAAAGCCAGTCTTAATCCTCAGAGAGAATTGGTTTCCATTTCTTCTTTAATGGCTTTCTTCCTTTGAGTGGAAGCTAGTCTTAATGCTTAAGGAATTGGATTCTCTTCTCTTTTAATGGCTTTAAATGGAATGATCGAAGTTCTGGGCCTTAATCCTTAAGGTCAATTGGTTTGCATTTCTTCTCTAATGGCCTTCTTTTTCTCTTCGATTGGAAGTTGGTTCTGGCTGCTTAAGGAATTGATTCTCTTTCTCTTTTAATGGCTTAAAAGGAATGATTGTGAAAGCTAGTCTTAATCCGTAAGGAATTGGTTTCGATTTCTTCTTTAATGGCTGTCTTCCTTTGAAGGCAGGCTCGTCTTAATGCTTAAGGATTTGGATTCTATTTCTTAATTCTTAGCTATTGATCAAAGTGGAATGATTGAAAGCTAGTCTTAATCATAAGGAATTGGATTCTCTTTCTTTTAATGGCTTAAATGGAATGATTTGAAAAGCTAGTCTTAATCTTAAAGGAATTGGTTTCCATTTCTTCTTTAATGGCTTTCTTCCTTTCATTGGAAGCTAGTCTTAATGCATGAGGAATTGGATTCTCTTCCTCTTTTAATGGCTTAAATGGAATGATTGAAAGCCAGTCTTAATCCTTAAGGAATTGGTTTCCATTTCTTCTTCAATGGCTTTCTTCCTTTGATTGGAAGCTAGTCTTAATGCTTAAGGAATTGGATTCTCTTTCTCTTTTAATGGCATAAATGGAATGATTGAAAGCCAGTCTTAATCCTTAAGGAACTCATTTCCATTTCTTCTTTAATGGCTTTCTTCCTTTGATTGGAAGCTAGTCTTAATGCATGAGGAATTGGATTCTCTTCCTCTTTTAATGGCTTAAATGGAATGATTGAAAGCCAGTCTTAATCCTTAAGGAATTGGTTTCCATTTCCTCTTTAATGGCTTTCTTCCTTTGATTGGAAGCTAGTCTTAATGCTTAAGGAATTGGATTCTCTTTCTCTTTTAGTGGCATAAATGGAATGATTGAAAGCTAGTCTTAATCCTTAAGGAATTGGTTTCCATTTCTTCTTTAATGGCTTTCTTCCTTTGAAGGGAGGCTAGTCTCAATGCTTAAGGAATTGGATTCTATTTCTAGTCTTATTGGCTTCAGTGGAATGATTGAAAGCTAGTCTTAATCCGTAAGAAATTGGATTCTCTTTCTCTTTTAATGGCTTAAATGGAATGATTGAAAGCTAGTCTTAATCGTAAAGGAATTGGTTTCCATTTCTTCTTTAATGGCTTTCTTCCTTTGATTGGAAGCTAGTCTTAATGCTTAAGGAATTGGATACCGTTTCAGTGTTCATGGCTGAAATGGAATGATTGATAGCTAGTCCTAATCGTTAAGGAATTTTGGTTTCCATTTCTTCTTCAATGGCTTTTCTTCCTTTGATTGGAAGCTGGCCCTAATGCTTACAATGATTTTCTTTAATGGCATAATGTGAATGATTGAAAGCCGCTTTAATCATTAAGGAATTGGTTTCTATTTTTCAATGGCTTTCCCTTTGACAAAGCTAGTCTCAATGCTTAAGGAATTGGATTCTCTTTCTCTTTTAGTGGCATAAATGG